>KZ308153.1:1959128-2113855 GCA_000376725.2 Ladona fulva | reverse complement strand
TATCGAGACCCTTTGTCATTAATTCCCTTCGCTTCATAAAAGCTTCCTTGGCCAATGCTACTCTTTTTCGAACCTCATCTCCACACCTCCCATCCCAAGATAGAACACTACCCAAGTACGAGAATTTGTCCACCTGCTCTAGTTTTTCCCCATCGTTAATTTAGCCTTCTTTCCCTTAGTGAATCTCATTACTTTAGGCGTTATGATTACCTATTTTAAATTTCACCATTCATTTTTATCTCCCGTAAACGTGCAAATATTGCCCCTATCAAGAGCAAAAACAGATATCCATTTCGTACAGAAGAAATGCCTGATCAGTTGAGACTCTAACCGTCGCCGCGTCGGCAGATATAAATAAATAAGCTATGTATTCATCGAATGGAGGAAACATAAAAGAATAGTTTACTATTTCTTTTAGAAATTATTTGTAGGAAAAAAATTACCCTTGAAAAATCGACTATCCTTGATTTATTAAATTCTGTGCCTTTGTGAATATTTTAAAGTTAATTCGAGGCATAAGTGCTGTTATACATATATATCCCATGTGAATGACCCATGAGAATGAGTGTCTCTAAAGGATTCAGCCCGAAGGTCAGTTGAAAACTAATCCTCTCAACCTTTAGCTAGCAAGAGCTAGGAGATAGGAATGAGGCTCACTAGAAATGATGAGGAGTGAAGTAGTTTTCTCTTACCCTCCTCACCAAACCAGAATGTTGTAAGTGGAACAATTCCGTGTAAGGAAGCGTAATGACTCACCGAACAACGCTTTTCGTAGCATTCCGTACGGAGAGACCTCAATCAATGACAGTATTCAGCATTACTAATACCTCAATAGCTTTCATATCATCACAGCCAAAAGTCTGACTGGAAGAAAAGTAGATCAAGGATACATTTTCCTACAACCTGTTAAGAAGAAGATAAATGGAAAATATCCCATTCATTAAGATATGACTGCGGGACTAAGAGAATGACTGCAGTATACATTTTTACAATTAACAGAAACAAAACAACAAATTAGATTTTAAAAGTCAGGTTTCTCGTGCACTTTCCGTGAAGTGAGAATTTTCTCACTTAATGAAAAATGCATGAAAATTTTAACTATTGTTCATGTGCCCTAAGGTTTTCCAGGTAAAATTTTTACTATTAATCAAATTTTGAGAAAATTTCAACGTTTACTTCAAAATGTGCTCATAAATAAGAATAATCATTTAAATTGATGTAACATGGGTTTTCGTATTTAAATTAAAGAAGTTGTCATTATATATTTGTTGGAGAGAGATTGCTTTCAGCTTCTTGTAAACTGATTGCGTGAGAACTTCAAAAGCCTACTTAGCACCACCCAAGGAGAAAACACGGCTGCAATGTTCGATGGCGATGTATGTACTTATTTTCTGATGATAAATAAAAGATAGTTCGACCATCATGGCGGAATACCCTACTCGACCCACGCTGCCAATATAAGTAGATCCTACCTTTTGGGCATGAGGAAGGAAAGGAGATAAGGAGAGGGATGGCGATGGAATCGTACAAAGAGTAAAGGGTTAAGAGAAGCATTGAGAGAGGAATACGGAGGAAGTTGTTAGAGAGATTGGAAACTAGAGGAGTCCCACACGGACCCGTCTTCGCCCCGGTGACGTGAGCTTAGCAACGACTGCCAGGCGTAGATAAGGGAGGGATCAAGCGAAGGGGGAGAAAAGGGTTCGGAGGCTGATTAGGGGCGTCGAGAGGGGGAGCTAAGGAGCGCTTTATAAAGGAGATGGTAACTTCAAAGCAAAGAAGCTGAGAGTGGGGGACCCAGGTGGTGGTGCGCGGGAGGGGATGAGGTTAAAGAAGGGATTTCTCGGAGGCATATCTTTTGAAGGTCCTTGGGATGCAGAGGAATTGACTCGTGCGGTAGCTTTTATAAGGAATACCGAACAGCTTTCCGTGAAACTCCGGGCTAGTGAGATTTCCATTTGCCTGGTATTCCTTTTATGTTTCCTTATTACGGATTCCGGATCTCGAGGAGATATCTGCCTCCTCCATTCCCCTTGTGTTCCTTTTCCTTTTGCGAGGGAAAACTGATAAGTTCTTTTGAGGCGATTTCGAGCGGAACGGTCTTCGGAAGTTGATGGTATTTTTTCTAAAGCCTTCTCACTCCATTGTTTGATTAATTTCTTCGAAAGTAGGGTTGGGATTTTTGCGTCGGAAGTTTTATGTGCGAGAAATTACACGTTTATAGGATGTTTGTGGAGGCTTTCGGATTATCTTTCGAAATGAAAAAGATTTACCGCCAGCCATCAGCATTTTATCTCACTCGATCTGAATTGATTTCTAGCTTTAATTTCTTTTAGAATTAAACCAACAAAAGTTATTTTTCTACAACGAGATATTAATTTCTCAAAAGAAATTAAATAAAAAACATTCATTTCTGTATGCCATTTGAATTGAACTTCGCACCATAAAAAATGAACAAATTAAATAGAAAGTTGTTGTTGAGTAATGCATAATTATATGGTTCCCTCTGTGTATATGAGCCATTTTCTTTTAATGTATCGCCGTGCCATAGTCTCTTTCCTGGCGTGATCTGTTTTACTTTTCTTATTATTCTCATAGGATGAATTTTGGTTTGCTTTTTCCGTATCAGCCCCTTCAAACATCTGATTATTAAAATAAAAGTTACATTCTCAATTTGACGGTATCTCGTCTAAACTAAGATCAGTGAGTGATCTAGATAGGACTAATCCTAAAATATGCCTAGATGATGAGCGCACAGAAAACCTAGTCTCGTTATGTTATAGATATTGAAGAAAAAACTCGCTACTTGTGAGCACTCTAAAAATGGAAAATCGATAGTTATTTGAGCGACAAACCTCTTTAAGCCTGTGATATCGATTGGTATAAGCAAGTATAAGATTAAGTATTAAGTTAATTCATCAAAATCGGTTACGAAACTACTTTCTAAACCGCAGAAAAGTTAGGTGGGCACGCAAAAACCGCTTTATAGTTACTGATCCAAAAATAAGCGTAGTATTAGCAAAAAGTACGTTCATAAACACCTCAATTTTATTCTCCCGGATGAAGGTGTAGCCAAAGTATATGACAGCTAAGCTAATTACTCAAGCGGTAATATGTAATGGAATACTCTTAATCGATGTGAGATCGCGTAGTATGCCTAAACTTAAGGTATTGGATAATGGATGTAATAGAAATTACGGAAGCGTAAGGCATTCCGAAACCAATAAGTGAGTCATACACCATTACATTTCAGTGTCAATAAATGTTTTCTCAGGAACAGCGCTAGAAAAATTATTTAATAGGAATTTGAAAAAAAGGAAAAAAGAAGTTGTGACAAAGAAAGAAAACAAGATGTGCGAAAACGAGGTGTAACTCTAATTCATTCTCCTGCAACATGTCTTCCTTAAGTTGTTTGAAACTTAAGCAACCACTTGTACGAACATACATTTAGATGAGTCTTAATGAATGGCTCGGATCCAAGAACGAAATATATGTAGTTGCGTATCTTGCATGCTTCGAGTGAATAAATTTCTCGAGTGGAAATTACACCAACTAACTTATCCATGATATTAACATTTCTTTGATTGACACATCTTTACCTCTCTCTCTCTCTCTGATTTTTCATACCAAAGATTTAAGGTGCGGAAATATCATTTCGTGCACGATGAATACGTTTGAGTCGAAACGAAAATATAATCATAAGCTGTCATTTTTCCGTTTATCGCGTCGCGACTTACTAATTAATCATCAGCGGCGTGAGGACTCAGCCATCACTGGATTTCATCCACCGCGCGCACCGAGTCGCTCAATTCTTCCCTTATCAAATGAAGGAAACACGGCACAAGGTAATTAGAGAGAAGATGGAGTCCGAATCATCGCTTAAATCACCTGTCATACGAGCTCCATCTATTAATCACTCAAAAGCTTTTGTGTGTAAAAGGAGCAGGAATGCACTCTGCTTGCCAGACCCAAGAACCTCTCTCAGTAAGGACCGAAATAAAGACGGTGGCGGAGCTGTAACTAAAGATCCGAGGGCGTAATTGATTTAGCGAAGAAGACATGCGAATCTAGCTCTCCAAGGCACCACACCGGTAATCGACCCAGCCGATTCCAAGTCTCCAGTTTCGGAGACCTTTTCCCGACTTCCTCC
Source organism: Ladona fulva (assembly GCA_000376725.2). NCBI lineage: Eukaryota > Metazoa > Arthropoda > Insecta > Odonata > Libellulidae > Ladona > Ladona fulva. The sequence continues at coordinate 2,109,708 of KZ308153.1, read as the reverse complement.
TAATTACTTTAGCGGAAGAGGTCAACGGGGGAACAGAGGAATTTCCCCACACCTCTCCCACACGGTAGTCACGTAAGAACTTGGAAAATCCTGCCTTAAGGCCAGGTCCTACCCTTAAGGGATTACCAAGAGTGGGCGACAGGGTGCAGCACTGTCTCGCGGAATCCCTCATTTGCCGCCGAACGTTTTCCAGTTTGGATTTCCCCTCCCAAAACGTTATCTTCCGGAAAACAGAGAGAAGATATACACACCAAGAGAATGGAGTGGTTTCGGAATAAAGAGGGGCTGGGTTTGAAGGGAGGAAAGGGAATAAAAAAGACCGAGATAAGGCCTGTTTGGAGATGGTGCCCTCCGGTGGCATGTTGAAGAAACTGCCTAGCGGTTTGAAGTCTTACCACAGAGCTAGAACATTTCCTAAAGCTCGAGGGTTTGAGCGCTTTAACATTTAAGCCCCGAAATGTAACTCGCTTTCCCTCCAACTCCTCTTTTATCTACTGCCTGATTCCCAAGCCACCTCTCTGCTTCTCTCCTCCACATCCTTGCGTAGTCACTTAAATGTCTCGTTAGGGTTGCCCTAATTCCTTGCCACGCAATACCGTCAAGGTTCGAGAAGGTATAAGGTATAACGTTTCTCGCTTTGAAATCTGTCTCTCGACATTGTTAGCTGAAATGTTAGGAACATAAACTGGAAGGAGCCTTTAGCGTACTGGAGCATGCGCTCAATTTAGAGACTCAGTAACACGTAGGGTAGGAAAATAATCCCCTCTGAACCATGTGTGCGAAAAATAAACATTAAATTAATTTAAATTCTGTAGTGGGCGCCATAGCTCTGTGAAACTCCTTATCTGAGGTAAACAGTAAAAAAACTTATCTATTCACAAAGGAAATATTCGAAATGTTTTTCCGCGAAAAAAGATATGGTTTTATATCAACAAATAAACAAAATATAGTACTTCCTCAATAGTGAATAAATTTTCTGCAGATTTTTTTTCAGGAAATTTCCTGTAATAGAAGTACAATATCCTTACTATTTGTTGTGATGATGGACTCCAACGAAACGAAGGACGCATCCGTTGAATTTAGTTCTTTATTTAGTTGCACGTTACTCTTTTCATGTTATGTATAAAAATAAAGTAACATATTATTATAGATAATCGAAATCGCTCATATTATAGTCACCCCAGAATTCAATATCTAACTCTTCAAAGTTAAGTCAGGATCAAAATTAAGATGCTCATTTCAATGTTGAGGAAAGAATTTCTATTGATTTCTAAATTTTGTTTTCGAACAAATAATTATGTAATTAATTGTGTGTAGTTGTATAATTAATATATATGTAATTAAAAATCAGATTATCATTGAGATATCATCATTATGATTTAGATAAGGTGATTTTCAAATTAGATGAGATCAATGCCAAGCTCACTACAGAAGGAGTTATTGCTGAAAATACCATTCGGATACGTTTGTTTCAATTTTACTCATGAAATTTTTAATGGCATATCCAAATAATAATCGTACCTTTTACTTGAAGCTAAGTTACCACAAACAAATCAGGGCAATTTAGCCGTCAACCTCACGATAGCAGAGATGGAATTCCGTACATTTCACCCAAGGATTTTTCTCCCAAGAGATATTTCACCCAAAGGATATTTAACCCAAAAGAAATTAAAACTTATCTTGAGGTCAATTTCTTCCGCTTGGCAAATCGTCTTTTCGATGATACGTCTACGTGTGAGTGAAGTGTTCCATGGGCGAAACACCCGGTAACCACCTGTGGTATTAGACGATGTAATCTTCTCGAGGTACATTTACGTTTACATTATTACTTCGCGAGCCGCCGTATGCTGTAAGGCAGGGGGAACGCAGGTAATTCATCAAAAGCTGATGGTGCGATAATCTGAGGGAATCAATATCCAGCGTAATCTAGATTGAATCATCGACAAGTACGGAAAGAAGTATCACATATTACTACTTAGTGTTTGAAAGTATTGAACTTTTTGTAGGATTACAGCACCAAAGAAAGAAACTCTCTTTTCGCATGTTAAAAATACTGGCAACCGATTCTAATTTTTGACGGGATGTAAAGAAAGAATCTCAATGTATATGCAATTGAACACAATTTTTGCTGTTGCGTTTCAATCAGATAAAAACGACATACCTTTGCATTAATGAAGCTTATGCTTTTATTAAAGTTCGCAATATTTCATGGGCTTCGACCCTCTGAAATTTGAATAATTAGGGATCGGACAGATTTCATCTCACGACACGTTTTTAATGATTCGAGATAAAGCGGAGAGTAATTTAATTCCTGGTTCTCTTGTCTGAATACATTAACGCCATTTTAAAAATTTATTTAAACGTCTCGACGTCCGAATTAGATGATATCGAGAAGAAAAAAATTCTGCATAGCAAATTAATTTTCTTTTGTCGTCTCGGAAACCGCGAGATGTACTCAATCTCTTTATTCTTCCTCTGAAGCGAAGGCAGTATTTAAATGAGTCCATCTATAGTAAGCACCTGCTCCCAACGTGCATTTTTATGTTTCGGATTACTGCTCTTACTCATCTGGTTGTCACCCATCCGCCGGCTTAAATTATTTAACATCGCTGTTTAAAAAGATATACAAAAGTTATCCGATTTTAGCTTGAATATTTAATTGACATCGTCATCAAAATCCATAAATAAAGCCACAACGTAGTAGAGGAAAGTGAAAATAATTTATAAACGTTTGAATATCCTTGCTGTAAAAGATATTCAAAGATATAAATCATAGGTGTTACCCTATTAATCAGTTTAGTTCCTTTTGCTTAAGCTGACCATGTTAGCTTATTGATGTTCTGTGAATAAAATTGCTATTACAGCTCAAGGAAAACCCCTATGCATGGTGCATCAAAAATGTCCTTTACATGTAGATTCTATCTTTTCGAGAATTTTTTATCTATTTTCAAGTATTTTTAATTGCATTTTTTCATTAAATTCAAAACTAATGAATGCAATAGAATATATATTATCGGTTTAACGGTCGTTTCAATTCTCTGGCTTTATTCAGGATTGCACATTTATTTGGAACCTATTAGAACCAGAGGCCGAAAGGCGGCCAGCGTGCTAGATGTGTAAATGTGGATGAAGAGGAAGATGTCCAGTCTAGTATGGCTCAGGGGTCAGTATATAATTGTTATAATCTCGTACCACTTCTTACTGCCTGTCTTTATTACTATCTTAGGTTTTTCTCATAGCAGATTTAATGAAGTTTTCCCGTACATTCATACCAAAATGATGTTACAAAGTGAAGTATTTACATTATGAAAGAACGAGGAGAGACTTTGCTCTTGTCTTTCCGATGTGTAGTCGAACCTCTGAATACGTTCCATCTTCTCCCCCCGCGTTTATACTTCAGTACCAAATATATCGAGCTAAACGTCCCAAACACCGGTCACCCGCTTTAATCAAACTAATTTACTCCCTAAATACTTATCGGAAAGCAACTCTTTCCATCCCAATAGGGAGGCAGAAAAGCGTGCATTTGAGGACTGAATTTCGATGTTCATTTGTCAACGGGCGCGATGATTGATGACACAGGGTCTCTTGGGCGATAACTCTTCCCTCCGATGCTACTCCTCCTTGCGCTCTTAGCGGTCCGCCCACCAGCGGTACCACATTTTCACGCTCTCCCTTTTGCGAATCCCCTGCCCTCTCCATCGAGCAAACTCACTATAACACAGCCTACACCTTATACACAAAGGCCTACTCTCTTAACATCTCACCCACTCTTTCTCACCCGCTACTCTATCTATCTCCTCCCCTCTTCGAAGCTTCCCCCTTCCTCCCTTTTTACACCTGCCTCTTTTCTCACCGCTCAATTCCCTTCAAACATTCTTCTCGGGGCAGTAGAATGGGGAGCCCCTAAGGTTATTTATGTTCCCGTACGGCAAGCGAGAAAAGAGCTGACTCCGGCAGAAAATTATTCACTCCATACGTTTCTTCGGTGGGTGCATCTATCTACTTTTAGCACCATCTCATCCCCCACATCAACACTTCTCCCCCTAGCTTCCTTTCATGCCTATTTTCAATTTTTTTGGGCTCTAAGATTGCTTCGTTGCCACTCGACTCATGGCTATGACTTACAACCTTCGTTCCTCACCTCCCTTTCGTTTCTGCAGAAAATGTAATTATTGTTACTAAAATGGAGGTCCTTGCATGTAGAGCAAAGGCTGGGGAATAAAGTAATACTATTTAGATAGAATTACATCTTGGCTAACGAAGATTATTGTGAACCTAGAGATGGCGGAGTGTTTATCATGATATTTTACCAACGCAAAGGTCTCGAGTTCAATTGCCGTCCAACCGAGTTCTTCCTGGCTAGAAATTCGTTAAATGCTTTCTTCCATTATTGACTATCAGGATATTTACCTTACAAGCATAGTATTGCGCCTCAAAACCCAAGGATAAACAGAGATTAAAAATATTGACATGACTAGGATTCGAAGCCAGGTCTTTCAATCTCTACAACAATCCACGAATGTAAGAGAAAACAGCTATCTAAAGAATACCTAACTCCAAAAAATAACATCAAAAATTTTTATANAAAAAATAACATGAAAAATTTTTATATATTCCTAATACACATTTCGCCTTCAAATAAGGCATATTTATGGGCTACGAGATAGAAAAATCTGTCTTAGACGTAGGACTTTCTACCAATATACTGCATTTTGAATGTAAAACTTCTACTTCAACTTAGGTAGTATACGAATATCAAAGTAAAACTTTTCCTTCAAAAGTCAAAAAAAATTTATGATTAATCTGATTTTCTCAAACATAAATAATGTTTATATAATAAGAAAATGTTAGACTTTGGGTAGAGAAAGTAATCTAAGTGTTGAATTCATTCATTTTCACAGTTTTAACCATGCAAAATCAGTGCGAACTCATGGCTCGTGTCAAATCTAGTATTTTTCAGTTCTTCCTCTAACTAACTAACCTTCTAACCACGGTCCTATAATGGGAGAATATCATCCCGAGAAAAAATTAGAACGAAAGAACTCTAGTTCAGTTTATGCTATGCCCTGGTAACGGATTGGAGATCTTTTCATATTTTTATGTACCTGAGACTCGAATCTCGGTCATATCCGTTGACAATATTTCCAAGATTTTCTACAGGTTTACCTGGTCCGGTGTCCTATTCCCACAATATTTTTTCATCAAATAAACCCATATTACGCTTCTAGATAAAATCGTGGACTCGATTATTCCTGAATACTTTAGTATCTTTGGACATCGTGTTTGAACATATTTATATAGTACATACCATCATTAAATTGGGTAATAAATTGCCTTTTCCTCCAACCTTCCTTTTCCATCGGCATAGATTTTCCTTCCTGGGTTCACTTTAATTAGCCATATCAGAGGTATTTCCTCGGTGCTCCGTTCGCACATAGAAAGCCATAGAAAAAGGATGTCTCCCACAATTATCCTTGATACGAACAAAAACGATAATCCTGCTCTACCTGCTCCACAGGACGTTGTTTGCCCCTTTTTCCTTTCCCACGGACGCTTTATGTTCGACTGCGTAAAGAATCCCGATCCCAATTTTTTTGTGGTTCTTAACAAGGACATCCTGGATGAATACGCGAGCAATATTCGCTCGAATTCATGAAAGTAGGTCACACGTGCTAAGGCCTTTTTCGCCCACGTTTCGGATGTGGGAGACGGCGGAAATAAAAACATGCTCTAGTCTTTTAGGGTTTTCATAAAAATTCGATCGTTCGCGCAAAGGATCCGCACGAAGTTTGTCGAGACGATAGTTATAGCACGTCGAAGCAAGCTTGATAAATGATCTGTTGGATGGAGAAAATTGATTTTAAATGGAACAGCGCGGCTCTCTTCGCGATGAGTCCGGGCACTTCTTTTCGATTCTTGCCGCGCATGAATCATCTTCATTGAAGTCGTCCTCACTTGCAAAGTTACCTCAGCGAAGTCCATATTACTTGTAACACAGAAGAAGCTTTCGGAAAATTAGTTCGTCCAACTGGGAAAAGCTGTGGGTGAGATCTGAATCTTCTACTTCAGATGAATTATTTGGATATCACGCTGCTGCACTTAGTATTTCTCTTTAATAGCCCAGTTAAAATTCTATAATTTTTAAAACTGTTTTACTCATCTTAAATATATCGAGGATAGAATGTCTCTAGCGACGAAGAGGGCTAAAAATGTTTCATGAGTGTACATTTCGTTAACAATTTTTTAAATATATATGTATTCATTTTCTGTTCCGTGTTTACGTTTTATTTCATCTTAAATTTTGTTACATGTTTTAGCTTTATTTCAGTTGGACTTATTAGTATTTTACGTATTAATTATATTTTTATTATAACTCAACTTAGTAGGTACTACCTGTTTAAGTCAAATAAATTGTTAATATAAATATTTATCGGCCGCGATATGGGAGTTAACGAGCTAGCATTTTAGTCCTAAGGTCCCGTGTTCGAGTCCCCGTTGATCAAATTTTTCTGGTTAGGGTATGGTTGTGTGTGTTCTTCTTGTTACTGTTTACGCCTCTTTGATAGAGGTCCAATAAATGAATGCATGTGAGGTCACAGGGAAAATAAAGTAATTATTATGCAAATGATAAATTTTGAAATTAGATATTAGGAACATTAATTTCGTTTCTAATTACTGTATAAACGCAAGAATATCTGTTCAGTGACCTGATAAAACTTAAACAAATTTTAACTTAGTTTCTAATGAAGTTTCCTCTGAAGTTTCTGAGAAAGTTTCCACTGAATCGTATAAATACTACGAATGTTTTAATGAATAATGGATTAATTCCATGGATGTATCATTAAATTAATGGATGTATCATTAAAAATATTTCAATTTGTTTCGTACTTTTAATAGAAATTATACTTCTAATTTTCTCCTTGTGAGAGGAAATCTTTTTATTCATTGCTAATATGGCCATAACACAAATATTTTATTCGAGTTGACGGAAACTTTTAATTACAGTTTCATTGCTACATTTAATTAACTTCAATAAAGCTGGAAATATTTGTCTTTACATGTATCACAATTATATCTTCATATTTTTTCAGGTTTGTTCAGCTAAATTTATAATAGATACAGAGACAAACGTGACCGAAAATACCAATTTGATGATAGACATCATTGATGGATCATCTCAACATAAAGCTTCTAAAGAACGGTAAGCTGACATATTTTGCAATTTTCTTCACCATTTTTCTCAGTGATTACTAAAATTTTTGAAATACTATTGAGTGTAGCATTAGATATAAATACAGATATATTAGGTAAATGTCTCGGAAACCTTACAGATTCACTTTTGATGGATGTAGCATAAAGAAAAAGGACTGGAAAAGGATTGGTACGATTATCGTATTATCGAGATTTTCAGTTGAACAGATAAAGGTCTTCGGTTCCTTAGGTATGATGGGTATGAAGGTAATATGATATGTGAAATTTTAAGACTTTTATGCTATCGTTCAGCTGGTATACAACATCAGCTTAGATCAACAGCATCAGAAGATCTCGTTTAAGTGCAAATAAATGCTTATACTTCGTGGTATAGATCCATTTGTTACTGTAACAGGGAGTTGATTAGTTCTTCTCTCTAAGAAGCAATACCCTTTTAAGATTATACTTTTGAGTCCTAGAAAAAGTATGAATCATCGATATTTTACCTATACAACACCGCAAAGATATCAGATACAAACGCTAACTAGGCTTTTGAATCGATTTCCAACAGGGAGTAAATACCGTAAATAAGTGTTCATATCTCAGACAATTACTATGAATGTCTACCTTTGCTAATACTAGTATATAATTAATTTATTCCCACAATTTAAGACCTGAAGGTGGAACCAACATTAAACGTAAGTATCATTTGGGTGAGTTATTTTGCATTGTTGCACAAATAAAAGTATTACTGTCCAATAATTAGACTCGTGACCACTATATCAAGGCATCTTTCATTTATCGTCTTTGAGATCTTCATAATTTCGAAAACATGTTTTCTATCTAAATGTTTGGTCCTCATGAAATCGCGTTAGTTTTCGCGAATTTAAGCCACTCGCTTGTTGTGATATTAATTACTGTGCATGTCAAAATCTCTTACGTATTACATTCTCGATTATCGTTTACATTATTATTAAAATTTTAAATATTTTTTTAATTGTTCTTTAATATTCAATCTAAAAATTGCCCCCTGAGAATTTCTTGCAACCTACTTAATTTCATCCGATATATGGAGCGCGTATTTAGATAAGAAGTCATGATCACTATATGTTACATAAGCTTTTTTGTTGATAAACACAATGGAAAAGACTTCATATATTTTATTATATATTTAATGGCAACAGACTGACAATGGGACAGGAGGTAGTCATTACTGGGGGGAATACAAAACTAAAACACCCTGCCTGGTATTCACCCAAGTCGGGAGGGAAGCCCTCCCCCTAAAACCTTCCGAAGGCAGTGCGTTACACAATTTCATTACAAAATATAAACAAACTTCAGTTTACAATTTACGTATTAAGTTAAGCGATTTAAAAGTAAAATCCATTTACATAATTGTACATATTAGTTATTAAATAGAACCCTCCCCAGCGGGGAATCGACCCCGCTCTCCCGCATGACAGGTGGGGATAATCACCACTATATTAACTAGGATTTCGGTATAGCACTGGTCGGTATATTTATTGTGCTTATCAAAATTAAGATTTGAGTCTTGCTACGGACCCATTGACATTCATATCCATTCACAAAATATAAGAAAATATACATAAATACATGCAACGTATGTATTTGAAAAATAAGCATTTACCTTAAAAGGGCATATTTATGATATGCAGGAAGGAAAGAGTGAATTTTGAGGTGTAAAGAGACATGATGAAACAGAGACTAAATAAACTAAACTGTGGATCTTGGATGATATTAACACCAACGTAAATTAAATTGATGGAAAAATCAAAAACTCAAAACTGATTATTGCGAATTTGATAGACAGCCAGGAAAACAACGTTCGTTAATTACCTTTTTAAGCAGCATTAACTTTGTTAAATCATCGAGTTTTTGCCTGGGCATAATTAGCCTATTTATCCTTCGTTTGCATTCACCACGTCCTCCTCCCATTCGCTAAAAAAGGACTACCTCGCCACCGAAGAAGCCTTTGCTTACCTCTCACAAAATTCAAATAATGATTTCCTCACCTCACCTCCCCCTTTCCCTCATTCAGACTTCTTGTTCTTACACCGCTACCCCAAGCATTTCCCCAAAACCTTCCCTCCTGCGCACCCTTCTGCTTCCACGGACCTTCAATTTCTCAAAACCTCTCCCAAGATCCTAACATCGCCGACTCCACTACCCTAACTAATGTCGGCCCCCCTTCCAAACCAAGACCCTCGGAAATCACTTTCTTACCCTCTTCCTCCTTTCCACGAAACACTCCTCTCTTCTCCCCGCCCCTCACGACAACCTTAAGACCTTTTTTTTCGCCCCATCCCTTGGGGGACGTGTTCTCCCATCCCTTTCCTTCCCACCGCATGGAGTCCTTTTCCTCTCACAGCCATTCTGCTGGAACTCAATTTCTTATACCTCCGACCTCTCTTCCTTCCATCTCCCCCTTCTCTCGCATCTTCCCCCGGCCCTTCCCTTTTTCTCTACCCCACACTTCCTATATAGTCCTTCCCTACTCTTCTCTTCCTATTCACCTTCCTCCATGTTTCGCAGTCTGCGTCTTTCCACGTATTTTTCTTTTGGTAAACTTTTGTACCTGCTCCTTACTTTCCGTACGTTTCTCTTCCTACTTGTTTTCTGTTGCAATGTCTTGTTTTTCTGTTGCAATTTCTCCGGGTGTTTATTTCTACTATCAAGGGACATGCTTAATGTAAAAGAAAACAAATGGATTTTATGCATCATCTCCTTCGTGCGTATATACAAAAATCAATCTTCGTAAGCGATATTTGATGGAACTCCATCTTCAAAATAACATACAATGATTCTATTTGTACTTTTCCATATCCGTTGTGGAAAAGTACAAATATAATCATTCTATGTTATTTATACAAAAATCATCAATCACTAGTACTATCTGCTACTATATTTTTGTGATTATTTCTTTATCATTATCTTCTAATTCTATCTACTACTTTCCCCTGCGATTCTTCTTCCTTTCTATTTTTTCTAATGAGGATTTTTTCAATTTTTTATAAATCCTTTTAATGCATTCATCATATTAAAAAATTATATCAACACGTGCCGTTGTTTTACCTCCTTGATTCCTGCACTCATTTCATGTTTTTTATCCAACGTATGGCTTTTGTGTGCTGTTTTTGGATGTCTTTACATTATTAGCGCAGAAAAGAGTACGTGAAATTTGAATATATAAGTTAATATGTAAATAAATCAGCTCAAAGTAATGATGAATTGATAATGTGAATGTTTTGCGAATGCCTTCAAAATGCCACCATTGCCAAATCAGAGGGATAGTTTCTCCTCTTCTGTTTATCTCTCTCCCGGTTTCTCTTCTCCCTATTCTCTGACTTTTAGAATGAGAGGGTAGCAAAGAGAAGCTACGGAAGGGAAGAAAAATAAACAGAAGGAAGGAAAGAGAAGGTGAAAGAAAGAAAAGATTAAATGAAAACAGAGGAAATCAAGGAGATGGAGAGGGATGGACAGGAGAAGTGAAGAAAGAGTTCGAAAACGGAATAATTTTTTACTCTGTGTTTCATTCATTGTGATTCTCTTTCCATTAATTCGCCTATGCCTCTCATTCCGTTTCATTCACACTTCTCTTTCCCTTCTATTACTTTTTCCTTCTTTCTCTGACCTCTCTTGCTTCCTTTTCTACTCTGCTCTTATTTTTCCCTTTAGCCATTTCCCTGCCTCTCCTAATATCGCCTTTTGTCAACTCTTTTCTCTTTATAATTCACTTTCTCCATTTATCTTCTTTTGTTCCATGATTCTCTCTTACCCTTCTCTTTCCGCATTTTGGCATCTCTTAATTTCATTTCTCTCCCCCTCTCTCCGTCTCGTATGATACCTCACCTACCTTCCTTGTTCGTATCATTTCCTACCTCCTTGCATTTTTTGTGTCACCTTTCTCTCTCCTTCCGATTCCTCGTTCCCTTCTCTTCGTCTCCGTTCTCTATTTTTCCTTCTCTACATTGCGATTTTTTGTCATTATTTCCTGCTTTTCCCTGTATTTATTCTCTCCTCCTTTCCAACATCTTTGTCGCATTATTTTTTCTCTCCCCTTTTCTCTTACCTTATTTCTCCTTTTCTCGTAACTTTTCCTTTCCTTCCCTCTCTCACCTCGTTTATTACTTTTCTCGGTCGAGTAAAACGAGCTGCACAAGAGTTAAATGATTTTTCATTTTTTATTTATATTGTTCACAGTTTATATGTATCTTTGAGAAATATAATCCATTTTGGTTTCTTAATTGACAGTTTCTAACTATAACCTACATGAATATATCTTCGTGTATTTTTATCTTCTATTTTCTATTTTAATGAACTGAAAGTCAAAAAGTCTGACATAGCCAGGTTTCGAACCCGGACCATCCACCTATCGGGTGGTTTCTCTGAACAAGTCCCACCAAGAGCTCCAGATTGGAAGTAGAAATTGTACTGCCGTGGTAGTTTAATTGGTTAGGTTAACTAACCTTAAAATATGGCATCCTAGTTCTAGTACCAGCCACACCACTTTTTCTTTCGGTTCTTTCGTTAACTGCAAGTACTGCAAGTCTGTGTACAATTCTTTTATTTTCTATTTAGTATTACTTTTATTTTCTCCCAAAACCCCTTCCTAACACTCTTCATCTCTCTCGGTATTTTCCTTCCCCACAATCATCTTCTCTCCTTCCCCCTCCGTTTCCTTTTCCCCCCTTCTATCTATATCCCTATATCTCTCTTCCATTTCCTCTTCAATTTCCATCTTTTTTTCATTCACCTCGTCTTCCCATCCGACCTCTCTCTCCCCCCCTCACAGCTCCTTCACATCCTCCTTTGCAGTCATCCTCCCTCCCGTATACCTCCGTCTTCCCCAAGTTTCTCCCTCATAACCTTTCAGACTCCTCCTTCCATCTCCTCCCCCTCACTTCTCCAAAAAGCCTTCATCCTTTCCCGCTTCCTTTGTCGTCCCTTTCTTAACCTCTCGCCGCTTCCCCTCGTCCCGAAAACGCTTGAGCAGTCTTCTTCTCTCCGCATTCTCATCTCTTTGAGAGTATCCCTATCTCTTCTTTCCTTTGAGTGCTCTCCTAACTGCAGGAGGAGCTCTTCCTTCCGATCTCCTTCCTTTTTCCTACTTCTATTCCTTCTTTCGACCTTCCTATTCGACGGCTTCTTCGACGGAATCGTCTCTCTCCCATACGTCTCTTCACGTTCACCACCTCGTAGTGGTTCATTTTATTCAGGTCCACAGGTCTTGTTCATTTACTGGATACCATGCCTTAATTTCACGACCATCGGTATAAATTGTCAGGTCTAGATAGGCGATACGCGGCTAATTATCCGTTTACTCTCAACGGTTGATGAATCCGAGATGGAGTGGAATGTCTTCTCGATTCGGAGTCACATGCCGACCTCTAGAATCTCTGGCAGGAGCGCATCCAGAGTTTTCGCTTGCAGGGATGAACTTAAGGATCGCAACTAATAATAATAACAATGCAAGTGTTACACTTTACTTTGTAATGCGATCTCGATTTTTTTATTTTGCTTTTATTTGTCCTGGGGCAGATGAAGCCAAGCGGCCCCCTCCTCCCCTGCCCCAGGGCTCAAGGAAGGTACAGAGAGGTTTCTTATATTAGTATGTCAAGCACACATAAATTTAAAAAGAAAAAGATCTTATTGGTTCTCATCATAAAAAGTGTTGCAAGTAAATAAATATTGTGAGATTTCCCAATATTTATTAATTATTATAAATATTAATTCCCTTTCGAATTAAGTTCTGAAGGATGTACTTTTAGAATCTTAGGGAGGGCTTTAGTCCGTCAGCCACTCCATTGGGTGCGCGCCTGATCTTAGGAGTATCTTCTGTTTTCGATCTAATAGTGTACGAGCAAAGATACGATCGAAATTCAAAAATATCGAAGAAATTTAGATGAGTATTACTAATAACATGACGCTGATAATATTAATTCATTGATCCATAGAAATAAGGGGTTAACCGACCATGTCCCAGTTAACTGGGCATAGGTGTCCCTCTCTATGTAAAAATCTAAGGCAGGATTGATGAACCTATGGCACGCGATATATGGAATGATTTGGCGCCACATTATCAGGCAAGTCCTTTTTACCTATTAAATATGGCCCTCTTGCCACATAAAGTTCACCATCTCTGGTCTAGGGTTTTGTGTTTGTTATCAGGTATGGGTACCTATTTATGTAGACGTAGATCAGTATCAGATCAAATCAGGTGTAGATGTAGATCAGTATCAGATCAGAATCAAATACCAGTGCAGATTTTTATGTAGATGTAGATGTAGATCAGGTATACGGTGTACCTCTAAGACGGGGGAACATCGGCAAGAAGTAATTTATTTTCTCCAAATTTGGCTAAAAATTTGGTAATAAGTGTCTCTTCCGTTTTTATGAGATTTAACGTTCCATCTTAGAGGAAATATCAAATGACCCCCTTTTAGTTGAGCTCGTTTTACATTTTCAGATTATCTGTTTTTGTATAGGTTTTTCCGCTAATTCTGTCGCATAATATATTTTTTATTTGGATTATCCCTTCAAACGATGTAACCGCGCATCGAAAACTAGGGGTTTTAGGTACATTGGATTTTGAAAGTTTTGGATCTATTGGATTATAAAGAAATATAAGAAGGTATAGAAAGATACATACAATCATGGGATGACTTTAAGAACTTACTTACACCAACAATAATTTTTCCCATCGATGTTTTCAAGGAGGCCTTAGATAAAAACCTTCGTTTAAGGATGAGCAATCAGCGTGACAAACCGGGAACTCGCGATTCTAAGCTTCATTTGTTTTTTAATAGGGTTTTCCTTTAAAAATCTTACTTACAATATGTAAATATTAACTCGTCTAAAGTTCTCTCCTGAGTAATATAATTTATTTGAAATACTTCTTGATTTAGTAAACACCCATCACCTAGATCAAGCTTTTCATCATCTTCTTCATCACACATATAGAGAGGTTAAAATGTTTGCTACATTTAAAATGATTAATTATAGTATTAATATTAGTCATAAAAAGATGGTTCAGGATAAATAATTATTCCCCACTTTTTAAAGATATTCTTAATAAAGAATCGTAAATCGCACTAAAATGTAGAGATGGGTTTGTGATGCAGATCAATCACCATTATGGACTTCCACAATATCTGGGCTGTTTGTAGTTTCAGTTTAATTTGCATACGTCCAATTAACAATAAAAGTGAAGGAACTTTTCTTATCGCTAACTGAACGTAAAGGAAGATATTAGGATCCGATGCATAAAATATCGCCTAGGGATCCTTTCACATCATCGCGGGAAATCTTAAATTACGACCAAAGGGCGTTTCCAGAGAAGAGTTTTAATCCTCACTTTGACTGCTCGCCGGATCGATCTCCTCAAATGCATCGCAGGGCCGCTTATTTTTACCCCTTTTATCGTTTCCTTAATTCCCTTACCTTAAGCTCTTCATCCGGACAACTCTTTGCAGCCCTTATCGATCTATTCCAATTCCGATCCTTTCCCCTAAGATGTTCTGCATCCCTCTCTCACTCTTTAACGCGATTTTCTCTCCACCCCCACTCACTTTTTTCACTCCTTTTCCTTCCCTAACTTTTCTCTTTCATCCCACTCTTTTAACTCCTCCCGTCCTACCCCGCACACTCCTTCAAGTGCCCTAAATCCTTCCGAAGAAAAAAGGGAGAAGACCTCTTTACGTGCCTCTTTTCTTGTTTTCCAACATCCGCGTGCATGTGTGTTCTCCCTCCGCCTTCCTCCGTCTCCTACGCCATAGGAGGATTCCGTTTACTTCCACGCCGTTTGTTTGGCCGTGAATGTTTGCATACATAGTTCAGCGTGCGTGTGCGCCGCAGAGCAAATTCGCATTCTCGTAGGTGATCGAAGGGAAACAAATACGGTTTGTTTTAATTTCGTTTCCGGCGAGATTATTTTAGGCGGATGCTTTTGCTTCTTATCTCTTTCGGACGTCCTGTATTGCAGAGGAAATATTTGTGAGGTAAGGTAGAAGTAGATTCACCCCAGGGGCAGATCTACAAACATGCCGAGAGGAACATGGAAATTTCATTATGAACTCACCTTTCATTAGCTATTAAAACGCCATTTTTTCGTGATAAATGTAGGGTATATATAACGACCAAAAATAACTTCGAAGTCAGACGAAAAGGGGCGATCGTCCCATCGCCCTCTCCCCCGATCCACAAATGATTCATCCACGTCTACAGGTCGACATGTGCAACCTGCTAGCCGCTTTTCGGCGTGTGGCAGGTGATCAATAAACATAATGCATAAACCTGATATATGAGCAGGATACATTAACACAATACATAAGGAAAAGGGTGAACGGTAACTTTGCACATAACGAGTGCACCTAGGAATATTCTTAAGGAGAAACGGACATGAAAAACGTCTGACAGGACCAGGACTAGAACACGGATCTTCAACTTTCAGGGTGACTTTTCTAGCCTTCTGGTGGGCTAGAGAAGTTGAAAATCGAATCCCACCAGAAAATTATTAAAGATTGATAATTTTTTTAAGCTTTCTTAAATGTATGTTAGGGGTGTAATCACCCTTTCGTGCCCTTGAATCAGCCCATGGTTCTCAGAAGTCAGCAGAAATTACGTGTCCACCCTGGGGGTCGAAGGGTTTATTTATTTATAGAAACCCGTAAACAGCTCAAGGCCTTTACAATTGAGTAAAAACAATTAACCATCTAACAAAAAAGTGTACAAATTTAGAAGATATTAATAAAAACCATAAGAGGTAAATATAAAAATTAAGAATAAAACCAATTATACAACTACAATTTTAAATTAAAGTACGGTTTACGATATAAGCCATACGTGAGGGAATAATCATACAATTTTTTTCAAATAATGGCTGATATAAAATCTAAAAATGACTTCTATTCAAAAGGGTTAGGCGTTTGAAAATTTGAAACTTTTGCCAACTTGTGATATGAGGAAACAGCTACTGTCGAGGAATATCTCGGATATCTATATCTTAAATTTGATGAGACAACTGAAATCGTCACCAATCGTCGCCATCTTTCGCCAATGGTTTTTGTCAGAAGCAATTCATCCGATAAACTTCATTCCTTCAGTCACAAAAAGAAACGTAACTGAAGAATCCATGCTAATCCAGTAACACTATTTCCGAAAGGTGCGTTAAACCCGATTTCTAGCGCATTCTTCTCCGGGCTTCCGTAATCCCGATGTTGAGTAAATCTAACTGATTATTCTCTCCGAACTCTATTAATCCCTTCTGAGATGGGGAAAATGGTAATCCTTTCCTCTCCCCATTCATTAGGAAGTTCTGAGCTAGGTGTCGCGTGATCCGAAGATTCACAAAGATTCCCCTTTTCAGTTCTCTCCCCAATAACCCTCCCCCTCCGGTAACAATCTCTGATACATTCGCCCGCCTTTCCGTTACTCCCCCACTTCCCTCCCCATTCACCACCGGAATAAAACCAGTCCGTCTTCCCTCCTCTCTCCAAAACACCACTTTTTCTCTCCATTATCCCTCCCTTCTCTCGATCGACCATCTCCGGGAATAAAGAAAAAAGGCAATGCTTCTTTCCTATCCCTCATCCCTTTTTTCTTTTACGCCTCCTGATTTATGTATATGCTTGTCACTTTGTCTCTTTCCACTCGGTTTTTCTTCAATATCGCCATGCACACCCTCTTCCCTCTTATTTATAATGTCATACGCCCCCTCCTTGAAGCTTTCTAACGGGTTGCTATCGCGGTTGAAATTCAGTATCAAAAATGTATTGGTCTCTAAACGCTGCACAGTGGGCTAGAATATAACATATCTGGCCAAAAGGTCAAAAAGGTCTTCTTGTTGTGCGAGACTAGAAAATTTGCACAGTAATTCACAAAAGACGAAGCCGTGAGCCGTGAGACGTTGGGGGTTCAAACGCTCTATGGGAACAGAGTCAACAATAAACGAAAGCATGGGAGAGGATGGCCTCTTACAACAATGACATACAAAAACCGCAGGAGATTCGCTGGGTTCACATGTTAAAATAAATCGGTTTATATGTTCGCTAGGTTTTGGGCGGAAGTATTCCTTCCCATGGGTTGCAGGTAATAGTGCTTACTCCTTTTCTCTAAACCCTCCCATAGGCAGATCCATTTATCGATATTTATTCGAGCTGAAAACACAAAGGTTGTCAAACTTGAGAAATTTTTATTGCAAAGTATGTTTGCCGATTTTCCAGAAAAATATTCAGATTCAATGCGAAATAGAAGCTGTTGAAGGTAGCTATTAAAAGCAATGTATGATGAAGTACTCGAGCATGATTTTTCTCTTTAAATTCGACATAGTTCTCGTGCTTATAGCTGAGTCTTGGAAAATTTTACGTAACAAAATGGCGGACGCATTTTTTTGGCCAGATTTAGAGCTAAAAGAAGGAGCAGTTGATGGAAGGGTACCAAATTAATCAGTCCCTTATAATATGAGATTGCTTGATGTTTATGAGATTGCTTGATGTTTCTAGGTATAGAATCTATAGCAAGGATTTCCTTCGACAAAATGTCGTATATTAGATTTTTCACCATGATGTGGCCTTCAAATAGTTAATCGGAGGGAATTAACCGCTTAAGTGCGGTTTTGAAATGGCTTTTATGGAAATCTAAATGCAAGAGGAGATGTAGAATGAATACTTTGATTACATTTCTGCAACATCTGAAGTATAACAAATCTATAAATGTTCGTAATAATTTCCAAGCTTTTCATAATGTGTATGAATGAATTTAGAGCAAATATTGTTGCGTATATGTAAGACAACGTACGCTTGAGAGGTTACCAAAGATACCGTCTTTTCATCATGATAGATATCTAAAGTATCTAAGTCCCCTTGGTAAGTTTTTAGATCCATCACTGGAAAATGTGTTAAAAACACAATCTTATTTATGGCTTTTGTGGTATGAAAACTACTAAGGCATGAATGATGTTGAGTAATTCATTTATTCATTTCGGTCACTCGCTATGAAATGTGTCACTCAAAGCGTCATTGTGATGAACTTATGAGGATTTTTTAACCCATCCCTGGCTCAAGGAGGAAAGACAAGGCTAACTACCTCACTCCTCATCTTGCCCAGTAATTTTCGTACCCTCTACAATGCTATGGGTTACAAATGATTAAGGAATGAGGTCCAAAACGAACTCCGCGCTGAATACTTTATGGACGGGATACTTATGTCTTACGGAACAACTTGTTGCAGTTTAATTTGTATTCAGTAATTAATAAATGTATATTAATAATTAAATTCATTGTGTAGGATGAGAGCATAAGTGCATTACTCCTTTTTCTAAGGTTTGCGATCTCGTTCAACATGTTTTACGACGAGAAAAACTCGGAGGACTTCCATTGCCTAAAGCTTTAATTTTCGTTTGTTCCCTTTGTGTACCTCTCTACCTTTATGTATCATCTCTCACATTATCTCGACATTATCATTTCCCTCGATTATTCTCGGAGACATAATTTATCGATTTAGAGCGAATGCGATCACGTACAATGCAAGCGGTTCACGGTAGCTTAACTTTCGAGAAAGGAGTTTACGATAACTTTATGGTATATTTTACTCGTTAAGTCGCGGTAATGCGATGTGCGATTAATTGGGATGTGGTAAACTCCTTTAACTCAGTCTTCTGCTCTCAAATTACATATTCTTCAGATAATAAATGGGCGACGAAGTTAGTCCTTGAGCCATTAAACGCTTAAATTAACAGCAGTGCACAGCGTTAGTCAATGGTTGTGAATCACCAATTGAATTCCTTTCTGCTAGCTTCAAGTTATGCTCGCCAGTGCCGTAGATACGTATACTCTCTGATGAAGATGAGGAGATACTGCTGAGTTGATTGCGGTAGTGCATGCGATGTGTCATTACCGTTGATTCCTCTCCATGTCTAAATGGTATACCAAGAGATTCTTTTAAATCCAGCTGGTATGGCACCTTTACCCATAGCGGATATGTATTAAAATTCCTTTTCTCAAATATTCTTTTCTTGATCGTCTTTGGCTGATTTCTATTGTCCCAAATATTCTTCTTGTCTCTCATCTTCCATGTCAATTCCTTCTTTTCTTAAAGTTTGAGCAGCCCCTTTCTTCCGCATATGAATTTTTCCTCATCCATTTTTCAAATTCTTTGTCATCGGAAGTTCTCCCAACCAATTTTTCCCCTCCCCTGTTTCCATGATGACTTTTTTGGATTCATTATCGTCTTCCATTCTTGCCGTTTATCAATATTTTTCTCGCTCTATAATGAGAGAATACAGTACAGTGGAATCGTACTTATACTTCTGTAACTATGCAGCTGAAATTCGTATTAAATTGAAGGTTAATGAGGGAATAGGTAGGCAAATAATCAAACCCCCAAAACTTAATTAGGTAGAGAACCAGCAGCTCTTTCCGGCGTTCACTGCGCCCTTATTTCCGACTCGGTCTTTTTATTTGCCAAATCAAGTGAAAAGAAAATGGAAAATATTCTCCTTCAGGTTACATCGCGATTAAATTCGTTTTGATAACTACTGTTCGATGATAAACTTAGATAAATTATTTGTACGATTGCTACTGATCAATGAAAAATAATACGAAAACATTTCCAATTTGAATATTGATGGTAGAAGTTAGGGGCACACCCAGAATTTCCGCTTGGAGGGGGGGCTGAACTTAATGATTGTAAACAATAATCTCTTTAACTCCCTCCAATTTGTGATACAATGTGAAATGATGGAATCTTATAATAAGGAAGCATTGCCAATAAAGACATATTTTAAAAGAAATAAAGACATATTTTAAAAGAAATAAAGACATATTTAAATATTTGTTGATGAGACCCTTGAGAATTGGTTCTCAACGAAATATTTGTGGAAACTTTGGGGGAGTTTGGCTTCAGCCCCCCAGCCACCCCCCTGGGTGGAAGTCGTTCCCGCCAACATGTCTTGGAATATCTTTCATTCTCCTTTTGGTAGGGGATTGAGTAAAATTAATCTAAATAATTAGTTCTGGTGATATCTGGCGGAACTTGTTCACATTTGATACAGTAAAAACAAAATTTCCGTTGACAAAATTCGCAAATTTCCGCAAAATTTTCTGCTGTAATTAATCGCAAAGTTTTCACCTGCACAATTTTAGTATGCTTGAAAGCTCGACTACTATGTACACACATTACTGATATTCAATATATTCATAGCCCAGTAGTGTATAGCTAAAATATTCACATATTTATTTTCGCTTATAGATAGTACCTGTTTAATTAGATGATATTAAAAATTATATCGGTGAAATTTATTAAAAACCTATCCATAAATTCTATTTAAAGTCGTCATCAAAGTTTAAAAACGACACCTGAACACATCTCCTCTTTAAGTCATTCCAACATCTCAGAATGTGGTGGAGAGCATTTTAGACATTAGTTCATTTTACTGTTAGGCTTATTATACATCCTACATCCAACTGGCCCCTAGGAATTCAGCCTAAGCTTTAATGACTTTATCGGAATTTATTTTTGAAGGACCAATACTCGCGAAATCCGTGGTACTACTGAAGATGACAACTTTGAGATAGATGATACATTTTTAGCACGATTCCTTGCCTTAGAACGTCCTCTGCGTCAGATGATAAGAAAGTTACCTGCAAGAGTCAAAACTATCCAATCAATTGACAGTGATGAACATATTTAAGCCCTTGTTAATATTTCACTCGTGAGTAATGTCAAATTATGACAGATATATGACAGATGTGATCACTGATTGATCTTATATTTGTATCTTATATTGTAATGATTGTAATGTTATATTTTAAAAATACGTAGTTTGTTGATAAATAGCAGTGGAAGTATTGTAAGATTTATTTGCAATTAAGAAAAATATTAGAATAGTAAAAACGAATAAAATTAAACTATAATGACCTATTCGAGTCCCTCCTCACAGGCTTGAAAGTCACACTAATTAGATGCTTTCCACCGTTGGGGAAACACTACATCGGAAGTAACAAAAAAATAGTGGTTAAACTACCCTCTACAGTTCCTTCCTCCCGGGTCCATTATTTATCGACGAGATTCTTATAATATCGTTTCCCTAAAACCAGAAGAGTTGGAGCGAAAAAGGATTTCAACGGGACTCTCCAACGAAACCCACAGCCTAAGCATAGCGAACAAATCCCATTTTCGGTACTCCATCCAAGATAGGTGGAAAGCGCGTAAACATTTCCTCAGTAACGCAATCGAAATTCCATCCCGTCTAATTTTCCTTCATTTTTTTCGAGGGCTTCCTCGGAGGCGAAAATCGAATCTTGCCTTCGTTTCGCATTTTCGAAATCCTTTTCCAGAAATCGGCACCGACGCTTTTGATTCGAACAGGCAATCCCTCGAATTAATGCAAAGGGATTATGCTCTCCTACGCGCCCCAAACCTAGCGCAGATTCCTCTCCGCGGTGACCCATTTCTTTCTGCCCCTCTTCTCTAAAGAGACACTTCCGTCTCGCGAAAATTCCAATCCTTTTTCTCCCTTTTCTCGAGCCCTTTCAACATTTTCACCGTCGCAAGATTCTCTCTCATTCCCCACCTCCTCGAGTTTCTGCTTATTATTTTGCAACAACTCCATCTCTACAATTTTTTCCCCGTTTATAACGCTCCGAGAGACTTTTTTTCCCTTCCTCCTCAAACATTTCTACCTCGCCTTAACACTTTTACCCCTCCCCCCAAGAAATTCCCTCCCCCATCCCTCGACTCTCCAAGTTTTCCTCCACCACTCTTCGTCTTCATTTTTCCTTATCAAGCGCACTTACCACTCCCCTATCCCTCCCCCACACTCTTCCTACCTCTTATTATAAAATTTTCCCTTTTTTTCCACCTCTCCCCTTCCCCGAAGATCCCCCCACGCAACCCTTTTCTTCACCAACTCCTCCTCTCCAACTTCGTCTTACCAGTTCCTTCTTCAGATGCTTCCATTCTTCCCTCTTTCTTTCCTTTTTTTCCTCTTTGGCAAGCCTTCTCCTCTACCAAAGGAGGCCCGCCCGCCTCCTCCACGAGTTCTTATTCCTCCACCTTCTACTCACCGCCTCCTACTCCTCAACCATTCTTTATCTCGAGCCGTAACCCTGGGTCTGGTTCCCCCCAGCCCCCAGCCTCCCCTTCCCTCATCTCGTCTCCGCCGAACCTTTTCAAGAACCTTCCTTTCTTCCCATTGGTCCAAGGCGCTCCTGACGCGAAGATATCCGCTCCACGTGGACTAGTGGGTGTTTGAATGCCTCCTTCCACATTCTCATGCAATCTTCCCGCTCCTCCCCGTCCCCTTTTCCCATCTCCATCCCATATAACAGCTCTCCAGAACGTACTACTCTCTCCGTCTCTACCCTCAAGGCGGTTCAACCTCCCAGACACGAAATACACCCCCCCTCTAGTTTACCGCCCCCCCATTCCTCACTCCACACCAACTTCAATTCTCCGTCACCTTCCTTTTTTCCGCTTTTTTTTATTTTCCCTTCGTTTTCCTTCCCCATCTCCGATCCACTCCCTGATCTCTTGTGCGGGAGCGGCGCCTTTTCGGCACGCCGCAGACGGCGGTGGCCGCGGTTCGAGGCCCTCTCCTCGTGCTCTGCCGCAATTCCTCAGCGCCTCGGGCCCATCGCGACCACGCTCGCGATGGGGGGAAAAGAGAACATCTCTTCGCGTTTTATATTTACGTGCTCGCGAGGTCTTAACAGTTCTCGCCTATCCCAGTTAGTGTTTGTGCACGTGTGGGAGTGTAGCTCCGGATTGGTAACGTGCGTGGATGAGTGCGGCGGTATTTATAAATCTGTAGTTTTCGTGTTTTATGTTGCGCTGTTGCGATTACTGCACCGTATAACGACTTAACAGAAATCAAAAAACACGCGAGATCATAGCTGTACGATCATACAATATCCAATATTGATCTTAACAACAGATTGGAGCTTGGGAATCCCGAGTACTTCTTCACATCTTATCTCGAATCTCGTATCGAATCGTCTATCGAATCGATTATCTCGAATCTTGTATCCGATATCGAATATGGTATTCCAAACATATCACATTATTTTCTTCTATCTCTTACGTGATTGTTAACTTACATGTTTCTTTATGGCAACCCTGCTTCTCGTAGTATTACCGATAAATATCGCCGTTAAGAGCATCAGACTAGTAATGAGCACGTGTAAACAATACTAGCTGAACTTAATTTTCGATTTCCTAACCTGTTCTTTCTTTCAGAGATCTTTGATTGCTGTATATTACTATTCCTGTGCCCTAATTATTTCCTACTAGTTCTCGCTATGAAATTTTTTCAGTATAATACTCATACGGTGTGATAAACAAACTCTCAGAGGAGAATCGCAATCGCATATTCTTTGTATTTGAAGAGCAATAGATTACTGTAATTTGACTCGTCAGAATTAATTTCGCGTCACTAGTATGCTACTGTTGCTCCTGCTCTGGATGTCAAATTGATTTGTTTAGGTTTATATCCTTACATAATTTTGAGTCAATTTTACCTTATTTATTATTTACCTTATTTATTAATTGTTTTAAACATTGAAAAAGTAAGTAAGTAAGTCTCAAAATTCGATATAAAGGCATTCTGGTGATGATTTTTGTCTCATTATCATTCAGTCGCTAACAAATGCAAATTATATCCCTACTGGACAAGGTATCATTTGCAAGCAAGTTTTATTTCATACCATGTCACCAGTAGTTTCGGCAGTTTTTACACAAATATAGCGATTGAGATCAAGGTGATCAGATTTTCGAGTCAATGGGACCAACAAGACATACGTTGAAAGATCACTCCGAATGAACGAAAAGAAAAAAATTATGCGGTTCGGTTTTAACAATGATGGAGTCTACTTATGAACGAAATCGTATATCAACCAAAATAAGTAAATCATCTCAAAAAAGGGAGCTTGACTCGGCTCACCGGCATTTCTGTCACCATATTTCCTATCGTAGGAATTTTCATCTTATTAATATCATATAGAAGAATTTAATATGTCCAAGCTCTACTTTGTGGAACAGTGCCATATTAAAGAAGATAGAACAAACACTTAGTAATTTCCACAAAATATATTTTATTATTTGCAATGACTAAGGTTTTGTCCCTATTTCTTTAATACCATAGAGAAATTAATTTATTTTTACCAAAGTAGAAGTGATAATTGGACTATAAATAACACAAATAAATCTCGTGGATCTCTCTAATGAACGATTTTAATTTTTCTATTGTTCTAGTAACATCGTAATTTCATTATTATTACTAATCTGCACTAATCGGATATGGCACATCGGCTAAGCCAGGCCAATTAATTCTAATAATCAAAGTTTTGTTTAAGATGTCTTATTAAGAAATATCAATACTATAATTGTTTTATTAAGCAAAAATCATTATAGAGAAACATGATAATTATTTGAACATTTATTCTGTACAAACAATCCACATTTGTGCAATACATTCTGCTATTCCCTATACAGTCTTAAAACAATCTACACCATTGTTTAAAACATTAAAGATGTTCCACAGCTAAAAGCCTTTGTCATTGTTGAATATCACAGGTAATGAATCTTTTCAACTCAGTAACCGGTCATTTTTACGTTTAGAAAATTAACGATAACTTACATGATCATAAGAAACTGACCTGCACCTTTCCTCAAATTGTTTTAATTTTCTACCAAACCCACAACTCCGTATTGATTGTTTATTTTCGTAACACCAAATTCATAGTTCCTCTTCATCCACAATAAATATCGATCGATTAATGAACGCATCCGCTATTCATGATCTCCACTCAGCATCTCAGACTCCCAGGCGAGAGGAAAAAACGTGTTAGTGTCCCTCTCGACCAACAGAGGGGGATAGTAGTGGCTCTCTCGAGAAATACTGCGGCGTACGATATGCTTCAAGCAGACTTCCTCTTCTGGCTTCCATTTCTTCTCTTCATGTCTCTCAGCCTCTGTCATCAACCGCTGCTATAATTCGAAGGGCTTCTGCAGCAGAGGCTCGGAAGTGGCGCTCCCTTTTTAGGCCGAGTAACTTCGGCAATAGTTGTAACGGCCCATGCCGGATTCAGCTCACGTCTAGACGAGGGATTGAGCAATCCCTGAAGGACGGTGGGCCTTAAGAGGTAGGAGACATGTGGCGAAAGAGAAATCGCCTGTAGAAAGGTAGAAAGTAAGTTTCTTTCTATCGAATTTAATTAATCGTTCGTTGAGAGAATGCACGAGTTGCAAGTCTAGTGCTCCGCCGATGTTTGATTCCTTGCACGATTGATTGCTAGCGAAGGACGATTCGGAAGAAATGATGAATTGCTTCTCTCGATTTAGTTTGAATCGTCGTCGATGATAATTTATAAGTTCCTTATGGTTTTGTCTCGAAGGAGAGATGAATGAGAACTAGTTTTAAGGCATATTAACTCCTTTAAAAGGAGAAGTTTTTGCCGAATGTATAGTTATTTCGTGAAAATGGAGATTACGTTGATATGTGACTCCAAATTGTCTTGGTTCATTCTCCTAAAAATGCCCTACTTCACGCCCTTTTCTTTAATTCTGAACATGATTTGATATGACATATCCAGCTTTTCGACTCGTCCAAAATCATTTGACTCCCTCTAACCGTCGTTTATTTCGGTATACCTTCTACGCTTCATGGCTCAGATTAATCTTTCATTTACAAAAAAAAACGATGATCGATAGTTCTTGTTCTAGGGAAAAATTAATCTTAAAAATAAAGTTAGAAGATGCCGATTTAATAAAAGAAGGTGAATTAGTAGAGATTATTTGGAATCTATGGAATAGTAACTCGTCCATCATTCATTGCTTAAAGGAACTCATTACGCCCAAAGTATGTACAGGATAATATATGTATTAATTCGATATATGTATGTGTAATTTCGATTCAATGACAGCTATTTTCTGAAATCACAATAGTTTAAGATAAGTGAGCATAATTCTACCTTTGTCTACCCTATGCGTCTCGCTCGGGCATCGACTGGCCTCTGAATATAACAGTACCCCCCTGCCATACGCAGAAAGGCGGCTGATGAGTATATATGTAGATGTATTCAGTTCGGCCAATGCAACAGAATGTACGCGTAGTATCTAGAATGAATTTTGGATTTACAATCCAGTTAACCCATTTTCATACGTTGAAAATAATTTATAACGTTCCAGGAAAGCGAGCAAATATCTGACTGGCATCGCTTTACATTCACTTCTGCTTGTATCAGAGGAACCACCGGCTCATGTCGGTGAGAAAAAAAATCACGAGAGAGGCCCCATCACAACAGATTAACATGATTCAAAATAATCGAATCGCCCCTCCCTTTCACCCCAATAAAAGACGCACCTTCCCCCAAGAAACCGTTCCGAAACAACCTCGGAGGAAACTCAAAAAAAGGAACGAACCTTCCTGGTTTGGCAACCCTGCGTGGACCCACCCCTCTCCTCCTCCCGCGCCGAAATACCAGTCATTTTCAGGGACCACATGAGAAGAAAGGGAAGGAGAGCACGGCAACCTCCAGCACATAATGGCCTCCTTCCCCAGGCCATCCTTCCCTAAGGCCCCCGCTGATAGGGGACCGTGTAATGGAGGCTCTGATGAAGGTGAGGAAGAGAGGGCTGTGGAGTAGGGTTACTAAGCAACTCCTCACTCCCACCCCCTACCCCAATGGCGCCAAACGCTATTTCCCCCATGATGGATCGAGTAGTTGCTTAATGAGCAGAAGAGCAATCTGTGGTAATAGAGCAGTTCTCCTCCCAACCCATTCTCTCGTACACTTGGAGCGAAACCTCTTCCCTCTAACCTTCCAATGACCGCTGCCTCGGGAATTCTAAATGGCCCTTGAGACGGTCCCGCAAAATTTATTCCGATCTCATTCTTTCTCTCCTCCCCCTCCGCGGATACCTTCCGCGTTGTTTTCTCTCGTGGTTTTTTTCTGACCGTCGCGTGATCTGTTCTGTGTCGAAAAGGTGAAGAAGGATTGTTGGAGGTCCGGGAGTAAATGTGATGAGTAAAAGGGTGGTGGGGTCAGGAGCTGAGGAGATAAAGGAGTGAGAAATGAAATCTGGTTAGGATTTGGGTTCCGAAATGAGATGGGTTTCTCTCCGGACGATTACGTGAAGTCTACTTCTGAGTGGCGTTGCTTGAAGTTGAAGGATCGCTGACAATATCCACTGTTGATGGAGCCTGAATTCCCGCCGTAGAGTCGAATGTTAGAATTCGACGTTTTGCCCCTGCAAAATCGACTTCCGTATTTAAAAGGAAATGGTTTTCTGGAGTAGGAGATGAGTGGATGCCAATAACTCGGTTAATGAAACAGTTTTCTTTTCTAACATCAACAGTCATTTGCAGTTAATGACGATCGCACATAAGGAAAAATGCTACCATGTCAACATGTGGTAACAACTGCTTGAGAAGATGTGCTATAGATCGTAAAAGAAAATTCGTTTCAGCTTTAGATGTGACTCATCAGCGATTGAGGTTGGGACCCACGGAAAATATTAATTTACAAAAATACTGCCATGCTTTCTAATACATCACCAAAGTACAGTCGAATATTTTCCAGTGCGGCACATTAAAGCCATGATTAATAAAATATAGAAAATATTTTATAAAAGTTAAAGCTAAGTTTAAAATACTGTCTAATACTAACTTGGCTTAACTGCTTAGTTGGATAGGCATAAAAATACTTGTTTTAGCAAATAATTTCTGGCTTCATACATGTTAAAAAATTACTTTCGATCTCAATAACCAGAGCATACAACCTAATATTTTAATATTAAAATTGGTTTTCTTCTTCATTATGCGGGACTGGAATGTCTCATCATACATCAAACCTGATGAAAATGTTTCATATTTTAACGTGTTGTTTTTCAACGCCAAGGCAAATAGTAAAAGAGCACTTGATAAAGGAAAACAATCGAATAATTTGTGACAAAACCAGCTCCAAGGAAATGCCAAAAAACGATAACAATATATAAAAGGCTATAAGTACAGTGGTACACTAATGAATTGAATCAAATTACAATAGAAAACAATAAACAGAAATTTAATTACACAAATGCAAATATTCAGTACGTGAATTACTCGGCATGAACATATCTAAAAAATATCTACGTCTAAATATATCTACATATGTACCTAATTACCCTGCAAGCCACTTTTATACGTTTTGTAAGGGGATTCAATATTTATTTTCAACCAATTAATATTTAAAAACAATATTTATTAAATTTAAACTTTCAAAACAATATTTATTAAATTTAAACTTTCAAAACTGAATAATATTAAGGACAGATTAAAAGAGAGGAGTATCAAAATCTAAGTAGAAATAATGCTAAGAAAAGTAGCAGTTGGTTCATAACTACATCGAACAGTTGAAGTATATTTATTGGATTATGTTAGGGCATTTTCTCATTTTCTCTTTGAAAACAACTTGCACGACTATCCGATAATTAAAATTTAAAAATGAAAATTTTGAAAATTGAACTAGAAAATTTTTATGAACAGGGGATGAGAGGCAATTAATTCTTAGCGGGGATCTTTACAAAATTAAGAAATCATTGAATTTTATATCATATATATTAAAAATATAATTATCGAAAATATCCCCCAACTGCTAGGAATGTAACTTATGTAGTATTTAAAATATTACGTAAAACAGAAATCAGTCGCCAACCTCTAAATGGAAATAGTGGCGATCATCCTCCTTCAAGGGTGAAAGAAATTTTTTTCTGAAAGTGTATTATACTGGATAGAATCCTCTCGTTTTAAGAATGGAGAGAAAGATTTTCGGCCAATATTATTTTCCAGTCCGATCTAATTCCGATTGATAACGTGTCATAAGAAAATCGTACCCAGAACAAGCTTATTTTCTGTGATTTTTTCAAACGTTGAAAGATGTTTACAGGACACAAAATTAGTAGGGAAATTGATGCGATTAAACCCCTTTCCACACCCCATATGAGAGTTACACAGGATGTATAATACTCATTAAATAACTGCCATTGACGTAATTACTTTGAATGCAGCCATTTTGTATTATTTTGGTAATATCCTCCAAGATACAGAGAGTTTTTCCCTTTTTTTACCGTAAACATAGCGGAGCATCTTTCGTAATATTCAATCGGTTGTGCAATTCAAGCCCAATAATTCAGTGATAATGCTTTAGGCGTTTAAAAACATTAGGAAATTATCATGATTATCTCCTTATTTATGAGTGAAAATTTTACAGAAGTTGAAACAAGTGAAATGAAAAGAAAGGAAAGAAACCTCGCATGCGATCTACTCATTTCAGTTTTAGGTAAGCGCCTCCCCAGTGCATTGGAATTAAAATTTTGAAATGAGCAATAATTAAGATATTACTGATAAAAAATGTCTTAATGAAATAAGCATTATCTTATTTCTTCTGCAGGAATATAAGTAGTGGGTTTATTACACATATATATTACAATGTTAAGATCCCAGAAATGTTCTGCGACATTTCTTTACTGAGTTTGCAATGCAGGAAAATTACCTGTAACTTTCTCATGTAATTGGATTGATTACATTTCTTGTGATTGTGAATTAACTACCGGAACATTTTTCTATCTTCTAGTAAGAAATGTCAGGCAATGCTTGGAATAACGGGAAATATCTAGAGGCCTAGTTGCCCAGGTTTATACTCGTAGTGTACAATATTTTTATATTGGGCTGAAAAAATAATTCGAGAATGATTAAAACCTGAATGACCTTCCGTTAGTACACTATATTTAGTAAAATTTTTACATCGTCGTCCCATATAACGTAGACCAATGACTATCGGATTTAGAGATTAGTACTCTTAAATTAAGGAAGGGATCCGACCCTACTCCCAATCGCCAATCACAGCATTATCTCGTCTATTTGAAAAGTCAACCTCAATGAGTTGATGAGTACCGTACAGATGCAGGAGATAAGCAATCCTTAGCACCGCGGACTTCTTCATGCTTGGATTAAACGCAATAAAGCGCGGTTGACTTCCGAAATATGAAAAGGGCACGAGCTCCATTACAGACACACTTCAAACCGCCATTATTTTCGGAGATTCCAATATCTCACTTTATCGCCTATCCAAATACCCTCTCCCCGTCCAAATACAAGTACATCGAGATCCCCGAAGAACGTCCTGCCCTTAACATCGCCCCTCCTAGGTTCACGTCGAACTCCTTTATTATCTTTTCAACTGCGCCTGTGTCACATCCAACCCCGCAAATATTAAATCCTCCCCTTTATCTTCCCCTTACATGGCCCGTCGTTCCCTTCTACCCTCCTCCCAAACAGCCGTCACGTCATGGAAATCTTCCCTCTCTCCACCACGCCCCTTTCTCCCCCATTCGTTTCCTATCCTCTCAACCACGGATCCCTTATTGACGATGGATCCGTTGGAGAACAGCCCCAACCCATCCATAGAAACCCCCCACGTCTGATCCCTCGTGATCTGACCAACGTCCCATCCTTTCAGCACTGACCACCGTTTCATTCCCTAAGGCCCTAACCCTCCCCCTATACTGATGCCCCCTTGCTTTCTTATCTTTCACTATTTTTTCTAAGAGGCCAAATTTATTTGAGTCGGTGTGTGAGTCATCTTGTGTAGATCGATGACTAGGGTCTGCACGCAGAATTGGGCAGTTTCCTCTGGAGTCGTTCAAGCGTCTTCTATTCCTTGAAGAATACTATTCCTTTATCTCTCATATTCCATCTTTCGCTCCTTTCTCACCGTATTTAGATAATTTTCAACTAAGGAAGTTAATCGAGGAATGACTTTCTGGTCCTAATTACGTCCATAATACACTAGCATAACAAAAAACGAACACACGCACACATGTCCATTCTCTAACTGGAAAAATCCGATTAGCTGGGATTCGAACCCGGGACCTAAGGTTTGGAGCTCTAGCGAGCTAGCACGCTAACCGTCCCGTCGCGGTCTTCCCTTATTAGTGAAGTACTATCTTGCATTTTCTCTAGTTTCGATTTAATCAAGATAAATTTTGTGAACCACGATAGGAATCAGTTGTACGACCATTCAGCATTTATATCTGACATACTTGGTTGTTTGAAATTATGTAGGCATGAAAGGGTAAGAAGTGTTGACCGATGATGATTATGCCTCTCTAATTCGATCCGAAAGAAAATTAGCGACTCGCAGCACCCTAGTTTGAACGTCTCCTTACTTGTAACTCTCCGAAATTAATCAGCTTTCATTCTTTCATTAAAGGATTAAAGGTTTTTGAGCGACCCTAAAATATCGATTTCATCCTTTAAATAAAGTCTTGCTATATCCTTCCCTTCTTTCCAACCCTCGCCCTATTTCCCTGTTCCCGTCGCTCCCTCTTTCCCCCTTTCCTCAACGGTGAATGCCCTTCGGCCAAAGCATTCAATCTTCCAAATAGAGCCAAATCAGATTATGCTTTGGGTGAGGTGGCTGCGGATGGTAGGAAATGTGATAGAAAAAGGGGAGGAATAGACTAAATGGGGTGAGAATCCCATATAGCCTTAAGTTCTGGCATAGGGCAGGGCGTGTGGAGATGGAGGGTGGCTGATGGGGTTTGTTAGATTGATGGAGGAACTGTGGTCGTAAAAGAAGGGGTCGCAGCCGGAGGAGTGAAGAGTGTTGTCCCCGGTCATATAGCCCCTGGGCGTTGGTCTTTGACACGGGGCTGATACCATCCTTCCGAAGAAGCGATTGAATTAGTATATTGCCGTTCTGAGGGGGGGTGAGACGAATTCGGCAAATGGACTTTTGGTTCTGCTCGCTTCCTGTCGACGACGTGGCTTAGGGTTCCGGAAGATTGGCTCAGTTCTGCAGGACAGCTGTGACGGCAGGCCTGCAACATTTTTGCATCGCTGCGGGCGAATTCATTGGACTCTCCGTTTTCGAGACGGAAAGAGTGCACGATGACAGAATGGCTCTGCATAGAGATGCGCTTTTGTGCTTCTTGCGTGGAAGCAAAACTTCGATTGGATTAACTTAGCCGTGACAGGAGAAATACGCGAGTAAAATGAACACATTTTGATTGGACTCCAAGATCGGGGTGCTTGGTATAACCAGGAGATAAGATATAACAGAATTCTAATTTTTTTCTGAGGTATTCGCCAAAACCGGGTTAGGGAGATTCCTCATAGAGGACGTACAATATCAGGTTCAGTTTATCTTTATGGTCATTACAGAGATATTTCTTACTATCAAGAAGAAACTTTGGACTCGTTCGCAGTATTATTCCGCGACAAGTTTGGCTAACGTTGAAGCAATATCAAGTGAATATTTTTCCCCAGTCCTAACTCTTTCCACCCCTCCATTAATGTTTCCAAAAATCGTACAACGGTTTAAGAGTGGAAATGGAAAAGATGCACTCATGGGGTCGACATCGCATGATAATGGGTCCAGCTATCTACACATACATGTTTATTTTTCTTTCTGCTAGATGGGACCCCTAAGCATTGTCTGGAAAATTTCAAAAGAGTAACTTAAGAGAAATAAGAGTGTAAATAAACCCTAAGAATGTTTTCCTCCTCCTTAAATTGTTTTCATTTCACGTCCCTCTTGTACGAGTTAGTGATTTTTCATATGTCGTGCATCCAAGCTATCATCCTGAAGTTGATGTATGGATATTTTCAAGTAATTCCGTTTTCCTTCCCTTTAACACTCTAAGCGAATTTCAAAATTAAGTTCACTCTGTGACACACTTGAGGACAGAATAGATGAATAGGTTTTGCGAGCAGTTTGTGCAATTACAAACCTAGAGGGAAAAATTAGTGAGGATAGCGATGAATGAATGCGGACTGCAGAACAACCTGCACGAATTCAGTGTTTCGTAATCTTTTAGGCATACAAAGAGCATGCGTTATAACGGAATAACGGAAAATGGTGGTCGACGTGGGCGTTGGATGACTAAAAGGGAGAGGAAAATCGAAAGAAGATCGTTAAACACAGAGTAATCTGTAAGGAGTGATACGGAGTTGCGATTGAGATGAAGGTAAGAAAATATGAACTGATATGACGGAAGAGAAAAATACTCATGACGGGATACGAACGTTCAGTTAATATGTACTATGCCGTAAAGAAGTTGCTAGCTCGCTAAACCCGCATAGGAAATGGCGTAAGCGTTAGCTATATAAGTACGAAAGAAATCGCTAGCCGTTTTTCATCTTTTCCCTTCGCTTAATTCCGTCCTTCCAAGCGTTTGATCCGATTTGTTTGATTTGTGCTGATGGAGCGGAGAGGCGGTTATTTTGCTCGATAAAGGGTATCGGAGAAAAATATTTCAAACAGACGGGGAAAAAACGTGTAGAAATTATTCCGACCGTCTGTTTGCTATCGGAGCAGGGATATCTGTGTGTCGTGACCTGAACTACTTTTGTGACGTGATATTTACTTCGGCAGTTTAGCCGTCGAAATGTTATTTGTATAAGATATAGCTGAATGCGGCCGTGAAACATATCCGCGCTGAACATTAGGTTCCCAAATGAGAATGTCTTGAATTCCAGAAAATATCGTTCGTGAAATTTCAAGTATCCCGTTTCTTTATCGCTGGGAAAGAAATAAATAGTATATCGTTTACAGCGAAATTCAGGTTTATATTTTGAAGTTTTTCAAAGGATTGAGCATATTTTTAGACACTCGCCAAAAGCAGGTTTTGCTATTCCTCTATAAAACTCAGTGTATGTAATATCATTATTTTTTTGTTCTTACGTTAAATTGCGTGAACCAATAAAGAATTCTTGAGAAATGGAGAAACAGGTAAAATAAAAGTCACAGACATTGGCGATTTTTTGTGGAAATACTCCATGTTTAAAGGAAAAGAGATTTTGTACTTTTCTCACAGGATTTTAATACAGACACGACCAGGTTTCAGCGAATGATCGCCATCGTCACATCATTCGCTGAAACGTGGTCATATCTGTATTAAAATCATGTGAAGAAGTACAAAATCTTTTTCCCTTCAAAAATCAGGTAAAAGTTTGACGTGAACACGGAGGGCCGTTGTCAACCGATTTTAGGACCGTTCAATTCATTCAATATCGTTCCTGATTGTTATCGTAAAATATTAACGATTTTCTGGATTATGAGTTAGGTATTTGACTTTGCTATTAATACTATCAGGTTTTTAGTATTTTTGTAGAGTAAGCTCGTATGAATGTTGGTAATATTTGCTTGATGTGCTGGCATTACTTCTCTGTAATCCATAAATGGTCATTATTTAAGATTTTCTTTCCTATTTTTCTTACCTGAATCCATCCCCTTTCATTCAAAGAGTTCAAAGGAGAAACGGAGAAGATAATGTGAAGTCTGTTGTTATACAATTGCCAATGAACTAATAATACCCCTTTTTTGCATGTCTTAATTTTATTACTATTACCGCTTAGATTCGGCGTGAGCTACACGCACGAAAATCCTATTTGGAAATTCCTCACACATAGACTTCAAATTTTAGAAATAAATTCACATTTTCTTAAAAACACCGAGATGAGCCATGCTAAAGCGCCCTGGGAAATCCACATTAAAATTAACATACATTCTCTACATCACACATGCGTAAGCAAAGAATATCATTTTATAATTAACCAAGACATTAATTTTTAAAACAAAATTCTCTTCTTATATTCGAAAGAAAATTATTTATTCGCTAAAAAATATAAGTTCTGTTGTTGTTATTTATCGCACGATTTTGTAAATAATTAAATTTGTGATTCATAAAATATAATTTTATAATTCATCCTCGCGTGTATAAGATGTCGATATTTTATGTACAAGGAATGAAAACTTTAAGACTACGACATCCCACGTTGACCATAAGTTCCCGAGAAAAAGGTTAAGAGTTCAGAATATGCTTAGCTCCTGAAGCCTTTCAGTGATTTATGCGAATTATATTCATACTGTCCCCTTCTCACCGTGGCTAAGAAAATTTTTTTCGATCGTGATCTTAGTACGGTACGGAAGGGATAATAGCATCGACCTTTGGCAGACAGCCACATCAGTAATCGACTCATGAAAGAAAATTTTATTACCGGCTATCGTCCTCATACACACCGCCATAACCGTCTACTGGTCAAGTTAATATCAGTATAAAATTGAAGTGCAAGCTCTGAGAAGTCATTTACGAATCCGTGCGAAATAGCGCAGACCTTCAGTTATCTTTTGTGAGAACCCTACCCAGGGTTTGAAACCAATTTTCCTTATGATTTCCTCATTTCCACTTAAATTCACATAGATCTATATGAGTCTATCGACTGAGTTCCAGTTTTTTAGTCAGTATAGTGGCTAAAAACTACTGTAAAAATCTTCGGATGAACTGGAGGAGTTGTAATTTTTTTTTTCGAGATCTTATTCCGAGTAAAGACGACCTGGTAAGAGACTTGTAATAGTCAGAGGAAAATACACCAGATTCAATCAAATCAAAAACCATCGTTTCTGACTAGAAAAACTGTAGCGCTGTATGCAGAGTTTGGATAATAATCCATACGATTTTATAATCTTTAATAAATTTGTGACACTAAGTGATACTTTGATTTAATAGTTAGCCTGCTTACGAACTTCAAGTTAATATATTTTTTGTTGTATTCTAAACTAAGCTAGGAAATATAGATTCGGCTAACGAATGCTCTGGTAGACAAAAACAAAAAACTGAAAATGACGAGCGATGTTGGAAATCCGAAATTTTGCCAATCAGAAAAAGTATATGATTGTTTTTCTTCACTTTAAATATTTATTTTACAACTTGAAGCAATATTAAAATATTTTTAAATGAGGTTGTAAGTCAACAAGATGGATTCTAGAAGCTCCTTATCTGAGTAATGGAAAAGAAATATTTCGTACACTTTTCTATTATTATAGCCTTCCACGATGTAACGCCTTCGAGTATTGAGTTCCTCATCTGAGGTATCATTGTATTAATAGTAAGTAAGGCACGAAATTTATTCCGTTGTCATTAGGACTGACAAAATGATTTAAGTATCGATAACTTGTTTTTAAGCCAACCTGTGAACCGGCAATTAAAGAAGCTGATCAAAGATTGATCTTGATAAATATGAGCTTACCATGCACTCACATATGTATGATTGTATCAAAGACATATTTTATTTCAAGTTAAGTTTATGAAAAAAGTAATATATAGGCATGACAAAGAGGCATTCATTTTCTCTAACGTTGAAAATAGATTAAATTTAAACTGAGTATTCATTGCATTATGAAAGACAAAAATCTTTTCATGATATACTCAACGTATTACAAAAATCTTCGTTAAATATTTCCCAATATCCTATTCTTTTAAATTTTCAAGCTTCAAATTATAACTATTTTAGATAGATATGTACGAAACTGACTTCATAGAAAATTCTCATAATGGAAGAACTAGGATGAATACTTAGCAAGTTGCTCATAAATATTTTATTTAGTTAACGAATTTTCCAGCTGTTTGAAAATCTCAAATTTCAAAAGCGTATCTGTCTCTTTACTTGCTCTATTTGTAAGTGTATTCTATTCTTCGTTCTGCAGTTAAAATTTTCCTCTTGAAATATATAGGTTCGTTTACAAAAGTGTATCGAATGTGCAGATAAATATGCATGCATCAAATGTCAAGGCCCGTCGACATTTCCCGGGTTTTCAGAATCAATCGTTCCATTAAGAATAAATAATTATGAGACGGAAAGGCAAGAGCGAAAATTTAAGTCATCGGAGATGAAATAGCCTCTCGATTTGAGAATCATGGAGCTAATCATCCCCTAATTAAGGAGTGCTAACCGGTCGATTCGGTATATTAATAGGTAATATGGTAATGGAAAATGGCAACCCGTATTCGATGCATTATTCATCGACATGTAAATACGTTTTAAGTGGATTACTTCCATGTGGCGGATGCTGTTCCATAAGAGAGCACCACCAAGATTGATCGTTTTCGTAATTATGTAATACTTTCTTCGTGAATGCATCATGTAGGAATAATTGCGTACTTGATACAAAATAAGAAAATTAACAATTTACTTATGCTTATTTATTATTTATATGCTATCTGCGGACCTCTTCCAATAATGTCCACGATTGTTGATTTTTTAATTATTAAAAGCTTCGACTGGTAGAGATATTGTTGAAAAATTACAGTATTTGAGAATTAATTTCGGAAGAAAGGTTCATTATTTTAGTCAAAATCTAAAAAGGAAAACTGTAAGTTATGATGAAAATACCAAAATATCACACTAATTTCTATCAAATATGGAGAATTTCGTCACTGATGCGTTACATGCAGCTTGTTATAATTAACATGCACGTTAAAAGAAATCTTTCAAACATTTCGATTGAAAAGATATTCGATAAAATAACATCTCCGTAACTGATTGAGATTTCAATGCTCTAATATTTTTTCGGAGAAAGTGACCAATCTTCATGACTCAATGAGTCATTTTTTCTCACTCACGGTCCAAAACACGTAATGCAAAACTCATTTTTTATCAATTTTTTTTTCTTTTCGAGGAAAATTTGTTATTACTGAACTGATAGGTTTGCTTGTCGACGATACGGAATATCTCAGTGCGTAATGTAGAGCCACTACATTGTTCATATATGGCATTTAAAATAGCAATTGCCCAAATGTCTTATAACAATGCCTCGTTAATAGAGAAAAAAAAACAATTAGCTAAATAATGATGATTTTTAGATAGCTGATAAGTAATGTTTTTTGGGTTGCTCAGTTATTAATCCGATAAATGACTTATCACATTGATTTATTAGAGAATAGCTCAGATCTTTGCTCTTTCTAGTCCGCTAAGGATAGAGGATAATTCGATACAATACAAAGGTGGAGAAAAGGAACAGATTCCGTTGTCTTATGCAGATTAATATAATTGGCTACAAAGTTAAATTATTTTGCCAAATACGATTTCTAGGGGTCCTCTAACTTGAGATACGTGTAAAAACTGTCAAAAATTCTACCATAATAATTTACTAGAATGGAAAAATTGACGGAATCTAATGTGTTTTGATCAATTTGTACTTTTTTGCGTTCAAATACATACTCATACATATACGCATCCACCAACGCATTTGTTAGTCAAATCCGTATTCGTCAGCTGAGTCCGGAATAAAGATAGAAAAATAATTTCAAAAACAAATTAGCTATTTTATTCCTTAGCTGAGGTATCATGGTACTCTGTCTATGGAATATGAAATGACTTATATCCTCTGTCTCCGACGCCCCAGGAATAGGTCTCCGAAACAGGCTGCGCGATTTTCTGCTCCGCGGGAATCCGAGGAAATTACCTTTA
This sequence comes from Ladona fulva, assembly GCA_000376725.2. NCBI lineage: Eukaryota > Metazoa > Arthropoda > Insecta > Odonata > Libellulidae > Ladona > Ladona fulva. The sequence goes on along the minus strand of KZ308153.1, from coordinate 2,071,208 downwards.
CGGTCTTATAGGGAAAATGAAAGCAATATCACGCAACCGCGAATCTATCAATAAAAAGACCGGGCGAGATTTAATTCTCCGCACGTAATTATACGTCGACACGGGTTCCTCCGTACTCGCGTTAAATCGGGGTGCATTTTCACGCCGCTTCAAATGTCCCTCATCTCACGCCGTAAATTATCGCCCCCAGACTTAATCAACCCCGAGAAAATCGAGACCCGCCGTAAATATCCAAGTTTTCCATCCTTCCGTCGCTTCCACCTTTTCAGATTCTTCCACACACCCTACTTTTCTCCTCAGATAAAAACGGAAGGAGTTTATTGAGAGTTTTAAGAGTGGCGGTGCGAGAAATTTGAAGAGTAGACCCGTTTCTCTTAATGGCACTTATGACTCTGCCATCAAACCCTCGAAAGGGACTCGGGGCGGAAAGACGTTATTGAGGTTGGTTGCCCTGGTCGTTGGCGGGGTTGGCACCCCTGTCGTTAAAGAATGTGCGCACTCCATTCCGTACGTACTCTCAAATTCTCTCTAACACTCATTATAGGGCCCCCGTTCCCCCGACAGCTGTACTCCTCGATGACCCCGCTGGGTGTTGCTAAATCCCGACCCTTATTCCTCTGCTTCCACCGCCATCCCCCAACTCGTTTTTTCACCTAGTCTGCTCTATAAAACACCTCCCGCTCCCTATTCGTTTCGTCTATCTACTTCTCTCTCAGTAATCACCTCCCACCGTATTTTCTCGCTTTCCCTTTATTGCTTTCATTCTCCCCTAGTCTTGACATTTTGCTGGTGAATTCCGTTGTTAACAGAGGAGTGAACGAAGAAATTACGTCGATGTTAATGTTAACTCTCTCTCTCTCCCTCAGATATTTTCTGGTAAAATTAACGTTCTTGTACGATCTTTGGTGGAATTATATCGTAAGTTTAATACTCAAATGGTTTAACAGAACTTACAGTAGTAGTGGTGGTTTTAGAAGTGCTTCGACAGCTGAGGTCCTTTCGCATATATTAGCTCCCACCGGGAATCGAACCTGGGACCGCTACCACCCAAGTCGAACTCGCTGCCCGTTTTGCTATCCGGGAACCCAACAGATCTTACTACAAGATGTTTATCCACCAACAGGCTACACTGTATTTCCTACGGAGTTGTAAGTTGTAGATGCTGTTAACCTACTTGAGTACGAGTGTTATCTACTTTTTGTCACCCACTTGAGTATTATACTTTAATACTTACATAGTGAGTTAATATTACGCTCAAATATTTTCAAATATTAGTTATAAATGGTCGTTCTTTTTTATACTCACGAGTCTACTATCTTATAGTAGGTTCTTATCTCCAAAATTCTCCATTTAAAGCCCTTTATTTCACTTCTAGATATCCTCAACCATCATAATCCGTCATACATCAATTTACTGTATATGGATCGTAACTGTTTATATCTTAAATCGTAAATGTTTTTATCCTCTGCAATACGCCAATAAAAATAACGTATAGCACTTCTAAACAAACATACCCTTTAATGGTCGTTTTTCCATTTTCATTCATATACTACGCATTTTCCTTTTACTTTTACTCAAGTTCGTCGTTCCAAATGCTGCCATTGAAAAGCAGTTCCATTTTAAATATATGATATCCAAATTTTGGTTCCTAGATGGAGGCGGATTTAAGCTATCAGAGGTCTTAGGAGCAAAGATCAGGTGGAGGCCCCCACTAGGAAATATGAGAGTAAGAATTCGAATTTTTCATAAAATACATAAAATATAAATTGTATGAAAAACTATAAAGAATAAGAAAATATTTAATTATATATAGTAGCTCTGTCAGTTACAATGAGTAATGAATAGACTTTAGATGAGTTTGCATTATATGGTCAAATAAATTAAGTAGCATGCCCTATTACTGCTCTATTTAGACAATGTACATAGATAAAATTCTTTCTTAAAACTTAAAACAAGAACCATTTAAAGGGCGTAACTCTAAAAAACTTGAAAGAATTTGCAGAGCTTACGTTATCAGGAGTTAATGAGCATAGCCTTATTGAGATACCCATTTGTTGGCCATTTGTATTTGGCCATTACGAGCGTTTGTCCACTCGTAGCTACCACCTACTGCGGTTAGTAGTAAATCCGCCCGCTTGTGAATGAACTAGACCTCTATTTCGTTTACAGGTAGAAGTAGAAGCAGTACAAGTATTTTTTTTTAAAGTGCTTCGACAGCTGTGGTCATTTCGCACGTAGGCTACCACTGGGAATCGAACCTGAGACCGCTTTCACCAAAGTCGAATGCGTTGCCCACTTGACTATTCGGGAGCCCTTGTTTAAAAGGCCTTTAAGATTTATCAAATATCTTCCTAAAAAAGGCAGTAGTTCAGCAGACGAATATATTTTACCTTAAACAAAAACTATTTTAGCCCATTTTCAAGGCAAAAGTGGCGAAGGTATGGCACGGCTGCCCAAAGTGGCGCGTGGGAGAACTATTTTGACACGCGGAACTCTGACTGCACTAACCCTGTTATGTATTCTTCCCTAAAATAAAGATGTCCTAAAGTTAAAATGCGGATTATGTCCTATAGTCATGATAATAAATGATCATTTACTTCAATTGCTACATCTTAACCCCATCACTGACATAATCACATAGATCAGCGTCTTACTCTACGGTCTGGCACCAGATTCGCACGCAAGTCCATTATACTCGTATTTATCAAATATGGCACTGTTGTCACAAAAGGTTCGCCAATGATAATCATATTGTTATATCATAACTTAAACAGGGGTAACATGACAGAAATAGTATACACCCATGTCTTATATTCTTCATATTAAGAGCAATATTCAAATATTCTTCATATTAATATAAATTTTTCAGTACATTTGGTTTTCTTAGCGAGATAAAAATGATACATTGATGTAAAATATTACGTGTAAAATTTTGGAAGAAAATACGAGTACCTTCCTATTCCTCTACATCATTAACTTTTTATTGGAATGACTACGTAGGTATTTGCCGATGTAAAATGAAAACTTTATCTTAAAGCAAAGAAAAGGCTTCCTCCTTAACGTGTCGACCAGTGAAGTGGCAGAATGATTAATGATATTCTCATTAAGAAAGAAATAGCACAGATGGAATACAGTTGTTCATTAGATATAAATGGTACAATAATTAATGTGTATCAAAAGTATTTCGTTAAAAATTGTTATATATTCCTCAGTGTAATTAACTTAAGTTTCACCGTGCACTGAATAATTCCGTAAAATTTTCAAAGGGCGAACAAATATTCAGCGGAATAAAAAGGAATAAAATTAGCGAAAAGTCTCCCCTGGCGAGATCCTTTGAAACTCACCCTTCACTTGTTAGTAAATTCCTGAAATTTTCCCTCCCTCCCTCGCCAATCCGTCTACCTCCATTTTTCTTCCCATACACCTTTCCAAATCTCCGCTATCGTCCCTTTTCAATCCCTTTTATCACTACTCTTTTCCTAACCTCTCTCGCCTACTGCCATCCATAACCCCTTCCTCAGCCTTCTTGAATTTCCCATTCCCTTCCCATCCCTGCCTCCTTGACACATCCCCACACCCGCTTCCTCCAACCCTTCTTTCCCTCCATTATCTACCGCATAACACCTCTCCAGCCCCTCCCCAGATATCACCCACTCACGCACATAAACCTTATCCTCCCCCTTTTCGGACCCTCCAGCGCCGTCGTACAACTGTTTGAAAACCCTCGTCAGCCATTCCGCAGTCATTTGCCACATGTCAAAGACTCTCGCGTGGTTCGCAGACCGAAACGCTACCAAGAATGAGGTTTGCTTTCGAGGTCATGTTTCGCAGTCGTAAATGGCTTTAGGAAAGGAGGCATAAAAAAATTTCCACTTTGCCTCCCTCGACTGGAGGGTTGGCCTCACGGGCTTTTTTCCCCGCTCTGCCGACGTAGAAATTATACACTTGTAACGAAACTAACGATTTTTTGCGCCGACTAAATGAGGGTTTTTTTTTTAATTATATCGAGTTTGATGGCGAAGTCTTTCACGGACTGGTGGTGAGGATCTTATCAGACGTAATGTCGTTTCTGGTTTGTTGACTCTATGAAATTCCGAGATCTTTAATGATATCAATGTATGGACTATTTTCATAGCGCGTTCATTCGTGATTTTCGCTCGAAATCATGCCTTTTCTTCTGTTCGATTCGCATGTCTGCGCAATTCCGAGTTTCCTTTTGTGATAATTTTGTTCGTGATGGATTTTTTCCATTTTTTATTCGCTACGCTAGTTGTTATTAGATTGTTCATCATTTTTTAAGACTGTACAGGACATTGTAGCAGTATGTCGACATAAAAGGAAAATAATACTGGTAATTGTACAATCAGTAATAAAATTATATGTTAAAATTCAAACTCAATTATCAGTATAAATATCCAAGCGTATTGCTCAATCCTTACAGTGAGAGAATAAATGGTTAAATTACACCGTAATACAGTGATTACTTCATGGTTTTTCTTTATCTGTTTAAGCCATATTGTGAAAATCTGGTTAAAATATTTTAATCGTGGAAATTAACAAACGTTCCTTTCTCGAGAGTTTAAAACGTGCTTCCTTGAGGTAAGTGTCGTGTTTTCCATTTTTTGCTTGAGATAAAATTTCTTCCACAAACTCGAAGTAAGGAAACTACTAATTTCGAAAACTACTTAAGGAAAAGTTGTCATATCAGATGTGTGCAGACTTTAGACAAAATTTAAAGATCTGTTGTAACTTCTTGACACGATATCTTTCTCTTAGATCAGATACGTTGCATTTTTTTCAATCGCTGAAACAACAATGCCATTCAATGACAACTTGCGTGCCAAGTGGGAAAACCAGATGATGGGCTGTATATATGACTGCCAAAAAAGAGCAGTTGAAGAGATTCTTTCAAAGTCCTTCATCTTTCAAAGATATAATGACACGGATTGTAGAAATATTCTGCGAGGGAAATAGTTTTAGGAATGGTTTCAGCATGACAAAAGTAGATGACATTGTGCTTGGTGAAAATGATTATGAACAACAACTTTCAGAAATAAAATTTGATGAAGTACCAAAGGAAATCTTAACTGCAATTGATGTTTTTAATGCAGAGTCTGATGAAGAATTTCATGGATTTGAATAGTCTTTTGTTTCATATACGAATGAGTGATACTTCAACCATAGATTTATGATTGCCTTTGATTTACATCTTATCACTTTCTAATGCATAACGCGCTTTTTCTTTATCAAATATTAGACATTCTGTGCAAATACCGAAAAATAATGTATATACTAAGGGAAAGAAAAATGAATTTATTTTTCCCGTCCGTTAATTTATACAGTACATATTTAAACACAACAATACCCCTCTGGGGGATGTTGCGTTAGGACTTTACTTTTTACATGGTGTTCTCGCCGTGATATCTTCATCACCCTAATGTACATATGAGTAAATAACTTTTCTGAAGGTTTACTGAGTCATATGAACTGTATAATTCAATCGTCCAGTAAGGATTGGTATGAATAGAAAATACGATCGCTGAAGCGTACAATATCACGGTCGTAGCCGAGCAATCCATGCGGGAGCTAAAATGTCACCATTCCCATCTGAGTGTATCCAAAACATCTTTTAATGCCTCACATTTCCCCTTCAGCGGTGCCCTTTTCGATATGCCCGGTTGATACCCACATAAAGTGACTCGTATACTTTCGGATATTTCCATTTCCATTAAGGGAAATTATTGTTCCCAGAAGAAATATTCAGAATCTGGATGGGACATTCGCATTTGTGCTCGCTAGCTCTTATTTGCTATGAGATTAGTAGAGACTTTATGGTCACACCCCCAGTTTAGGATTAAAAGGTTTACTCAGGAGTTTTTGCGGACCAAAGACTTTGATAGAATACTCCATAAATATGGCAGTTAACGCGTTTCCAGCTGCAAGTACCGCGAAAGTAACTTGTCTTAAATTTATTTGTCAGCATTAAAAGATAGAAATAACTTTGGAAATAATGGTATTAGATTAGACCAAGGGAGCGTTTTTACAGCAAATTTTTACTGACATCTGAAACCATCCAGAGTGTGATAGGTGCGTCAGGTAAAACGAAAACGGTGAGCTCGATTAAATAAAAATAATATTAACATAAATAAATAAAAGTAATCCTCATTATTTCTGTCATTCCGAATCTTGCGCATACAGAAATTTAAGGAAAACAAGTTTTGAAATTATTAAAATTTTCTAATTGCGACAAATTATTAAATAGTAAAATTATTACTCGAAACAAACATTTTCCAACAATTTTTTACTTTAATCAACTTTCATACTTGTAAATTTTACCCTATTATTTTAGTATCTTCATGTATAATGAGTATTTTACTCTAATGAACAAAAGTCAATTGACAACGCATACCATCCTGAATGTACTTTACAGGCTATCTAACCGGAAAAATTATCTCAATTTTTTTATCATTTTCTATTAATATATATTTTGTAACGATTTTTATTTTCGGCATCTTTCATTATTCTATATTTTTAACGATTTTCTTTTATTTCGTTGTCGGTAATTTCTTATATATTGTCACGTTGCTTGCTTTCCCCTTTGTTTTCTAATCATCATCCTACATTTTTACCCCTGATTTGTTAATTAAAGAGCGCAAATATTAATATATGTTGAATTTTAGGTAAGCGTAGGTTATTTTCTTTGTATTTTTGTCGTGAAGTGTTTTAATCCTTCTCGGAATAATAGGGCACGTGAAAGGGTGGAACCTTCAAAATAGACAAAATGTCGTCGTTATTTCCTAGCTACCTCTCATGCCGGGAAAACATTTCCGGCGGGGAAAAAAGCAAATAATTTATCGTTCACGTTCCGCCGTTTCGGAAATTTCTCCGTCGTAAAATACGGTCACGCACGGTTTAGCAAATTTTTGGCCTTCATTTCTCGTTAACGAACGATACGTCACCCGGGGAAAACTTATGAGGCTCCATCTAGCGAGGGGATTATACACATCTCGTAGGCCGGCATTTGGCCTCGAGTAAAAGGAGAAAGCGGCGATGTGATGGAGGGTGCTAAACATAACACCCTCCTCTCCACCAATAATCCCACACCTCGCATTTCCCAGAACGCCCCTCTTTTTTCAGAGACGTCCCAACCGGGCAAATGGTCGGGGGTTCCCTGTCCATTGAAGGCGTTCGTGGTGGGGGTTCGTGGACCATTTGCCGAGTTGAGATGCGCTCCTTTTTTCGTCTCCCTCACCGAAAGCAAACCACCTCGGGGATGGATGGGGGCATTCTTGATTGGTTTACCCTTGGTGTAGACACCCTTAGCAGTTTCTCCCTCGCTCTACAAGGGACGAAGCCTTTTCCTAAACCTCGACCCTCCCCGTCTATTATGTCCGTCCCTTTCCTCTTCTCGCACCCCACTTCTCTCATTTGCCCTCCATCTCGCTTTTGTGATGTTTCTGCTTCTTGTGCCGATTTTTCCCTTTCTTTTCAACCCTCGCTACGCTTCCAACCTTTGTTATTTCTTTCCGCTCCTCGAACGTTTCGACCTTCCTGACAGTGGCGTAATTTTCTGGAAAAAATCGCTCCTCTCCCGGTTCTCATGAAAAGCTGTAATGATGCAGTCTAGATCGCAATGCCTATTTTTTATGCAAGCTCGCTTACTCAGACTTGCAAAACTGCCTCGGATTCCGCAGATGGCTAACCGAAAATACAGGAAGAGTATCAGTGAAGCGAATTCATTCATTTCTGATACATTAAATATTTTGACATATTGTTCTTTTCTGTTAACTGACATAAGATGAACTGCAGGCAACTGTGATCAAGTAGAAATTATCTATAAATAAGTTAGTAAATTTAGCTGTGTTTGTTATCTATGCAAATTTCTTTTGTATTGCCTGTGCTATGATAAAAAGTTTTTTCAATCCAGTTACTTGTGGAAAGCAGAGTAATAGCCCCCTAATCGGTAGGCCGCATAATATCTTATAGACACAAAAGCTTCTATTGCTACTTAATACTTTTGCGTGGCATTGCAAAAAATACGAGGTATTTGTCTGTTCAGAGTAATTTCGCTGGATATTAACATTTTATTTAATACTAAAAAATTTATTGCAGATATGAATGGTTGTAGCTACCAGAGCAGCCTTATGGTTCAACATCATACGAATTTTTATGAAGAAAGGAAGAAATTATTTAAGTCATCGGTGCGTGTAAGTAAAATGATTTAATAATCTGCTTATTTTTATCGATGAAATAATAACTTCTCTAATGGAAACAGATTAAGCCCAATTACATCCATTTTAATAGTTATTACTATTCACAAGTACACACAACCATTCCCTAATCGGAAAAATCCGAGTAGCCGGGATTCGAACCCGGGACCTTAGTGTTGGAAGGCTAACACGCTAACCACTCCGCCACCAAGGGGAAATTCTTTGGAAAATATCGTCGTAACAAACAAATTGTCAGATTCTGTGATTTGACTGTGAGATATGTTAAATTAGTGATCTTCTAAGTGGGCAATATCGGGATTCGCTGGATTAATTTACGTTGGAGGGCACTTGACGCGAAAAAAACTTTATCCTCTTTCCGATTTTCTCTCTATCGAACTTCAATTGGCGTAGACATCAACAAATTTGCTGTTTATTGATCTGATCGTCATTTTCGTTATGGAAGCTTTTATTTGCTTCTTATTATTCCCCGGATTGGTTGGCACTGAAAACAGTTAGATGAGGGTTAGAGGGCGGAACCTTGGGGACAGTAGCATGAAAAAGGTCGGGAAAAATCCCTAACGTCCATCGTCTCTAAGACATCAAAACTACGATCCTCCCGTGCTTTTGCATGGTATGGTTTCGCGTTGCTTAATTTCGAATCGCACAGAAAAATGAACATGAACTCGGAAAGAAAATACTTTATCTTTGAAAAAATACATACATGTTTGTACTCATTGTTTTCAATGCCGATTACAGGTGTTTCTGCTACATTTCGGCGTCAGTTATCGTAACGCTAAATTGATGTGTTGATAGAAACTCACTGTCTTAGTTGTTAACTCTTTTCGGACTCACACATTACTCCTAATGATTTTTTTTTATGTGCACGCCTTAACGTGCACAGTAAAATTTACCCTCATATCAATGTCCGATGTTCAAGTATCGAAGCCCACTTGAAAATTATTAGTAACACAGTTTAGGGTTTATTTTATATAACTTTGTAAAAATCAATAATAATGGGATTTCCTAGAACGCATGTATTACCACGATGGTTCTGCTGGGGCAGAATTGTTTTGAGAAACTCTGTACAATAGTTTATTCAAGTAGTAGTATTCGAGATACTACCTATGGGGCTAGAAGCATGTATAAAATCTAATTAGCCTTTCCACCCCCTTTGCTCCTCCCAATTTCCCTTTACTTTTCTTATTACTTCCCTTCTGTGTTCCTTCTCTACTCGATTCCCCTTTTACGATTCTCGTTCGTGCCCTTATCGGTCACCGTGTTCCTTTCTCCCAGCTTCACATGTGACCACCACTCCTTATCCTCTACGAAAATCTCCCCCAAGAACCTTTCCAGCCAATGGTCATCCATCCATGAGGTTCCTATTCATCGTCAGCTCGACCCCTGCGAATGCGTGTGTGCGCACCGTAAAAGCAGACAGGCCAACCTTTTCTCCCTTTCCTACTCCCAGATTTACCACATACGCGCACACATCCCTTGCCGTCCTCTTCACAAAAGGGAAAAATCCAACCCCTTGTAGTACTTCTCCCGCCTCTGCCCTCCGCTCCTTTCCAGTCATTTGTTTTCAAACAATGGGATATGCCCTCTCCAAGTGCTTAAGCCGTCTCCGGACTTCTCCCGCCGCGGTGCGCTGCAGCCTCCCTTTCCCCGGGGCCTCTCCTGAAACACCGCTCGCCAAATCCCTGTCGACTACACTTCCTTTACCTGATCCACCCGCATATCCAACGGATTCAGCCTATTTATGAAGTCCGGAGAGCCTTTTCCAAGTTCCTCACGCTCCCTTAAACTAGGAGATCCGCTCGGTTCCGCGGTGCGGTTAGAGTCCAACTGAAGGGATTCGGGATTAGGATCTTTTAAGGTATCTTTGTTTAGCTTCCGGGAATGAATTCCACCGGCGCGAGTGCTCGGAAAGTTCTTATTAAGCGTGAAGATGTTGTTTGTTTACGATTAGTCTCCTAGGAACAAGGTCGTCAACCAAGCCGCGGCGACTTCAAAGTGTTCTACTTTTCGAAGCCCCGGTCTATTGAATGGCAGGCATCGTTGGAACGGAAAATCGATTTCCCATGAACTGTTTTCTCAGAATCGGCAAAAGCCCGTACTTTAAAGCTAGATGATGCTGGGGAAAAAGTTAATTTTACGTTTGCAACATGTTAAGGTTTCGAGAGGCAGGTGGTGCGAGGCAAGTAGTGTATCAGTAGGATAGTGTAGGAGCATCCCTGGCAAGCTCAAAAATCTCTTGGCTTTGCTGACCGCATCTTTTAGCTATAACTATCGGTAGGTTTGCGGAGGTTTTTCATATCTCCCTTTGTAGTAGGTGATTTTCCGCAGTGGATGATTTTATCATAAAAATCTCTTAGGTTTTTTTATTTCTACATTTCTTCTCATTTTTCTTTTCTCTTTGACTGTATGGAATATTATGATGAGTTAGATGGAAAAGGAAACTTTTAGTCTCAGTTTCGCCCAAGACGATTTATTATTATTAACCCTTTAAGGAAAAACGATTAGCTATATATGTTGGATATCGTTCATACCTTGTAAATCTTCGTCTATTTCTCGGGGTTGACTAAGATTAAGACAAGCTACACCCCTGTAAATTCACTCGCTGCCAATAAACTCTCTCTGCGTAATAAGTTTCTCTAGTTAACTCACAGCTCGCTCTGTTTGTGCAAATAAAGTTGAACGCTGGGCTGCTTTACTCGCTCACTTGAGTGCTAGTTAAGTGGCTGGCGAACAGCTAGTAAACTCGCACAGTGTAATTAAGCCTTTACCGATTGTTGTTATCTGGAATTACAAAGTTATCCATTTCGTCGTTGATTACTGTCCTGATGAATTTTTCGAAATGCTTTCACCGGTTTAATTGTGGTTTAATTCCATTTAAAATAACTCAAGGCAAATTACTAAAGATTTAATAAGCATTACCCAAAGAAAATGAGTGTCGTGATGATCGCAGAAAATCCCGATATTATGAGATATTTTTATTTAAAATAAAAGGTCTTTATTCTGTTTTTGTAGAGATGCGTATCATTTTTTTCATTGTGGTATACAACTCACGTTGATTAAAAAGCTACGGAGCTAAACCATTATTTTTACGGAAGAACTTAATTATTTTCGTAGGGCTGTAATAGGTCAAATGACAAAATGAGCTATACCATTTATAATGATTGCTATCTTGAAAGAATTAGAAGAAACTATGGCTGGTTGTTTTTCGAATTTCTCCGGAAGTGCTGAGCGTTGAAGTTCAGTTGGTAGCAATTAAAATGTATTGGTCAGCCGCTCATTTGCACAGCTTACTAATTCTTAGGAGACCTTCTTTGCAACGTAATTCTCGATAGTTTTATTACTAAATATTTTATAATGACTTCCATTGGCATTGGGCTTCCAGGAGGATTACTCGCTAGTAGCAGAAAGAAAAATATTCCTTCCTCTCGGATGGGGCATTTGTCGATTAAAATGGAAGTAGGTGACATGCTTTACATGCCACCTGACCGTCCATTATTCAACATCGATGAGCATCTTTTGGAACGCCAGTGATGGATGATAGGATTATAAATTTTAAAAGTTGTTGGAGAAGGAAATCGTCTGATATGATTCTGCCTGAGAAAAAAATGAAAGTACATAGTTTAAAAGTTTAATGATCTGAACTGATATCGGAAAAATTGAGGAAAGGTTGAAGGCCAATGCATCCTACCTTTCCTTAAAATATTCGAAAATGAAGAACTACTACTAGTAGATGGTGTTTTATGGTATAAAGAAACTCTTAATAGGACTTTCGTATTAGTATTTCATGACTTTCTTTGTAAAGGTACTATACCATGATTTCTATGCCACTTAGAAAGAACATTTGTCAAGTCATCCTACCGATTTTTCATTAATTCTTTGTGAGAGGAATGACCTTCTATTAGCAATCAAAGCATAGATAGAATCAAGAATTATAGAACAAATCGAAACGTGTGGTATTTATTGCTCTATTTAAAAATTATTAAGAGATAAAAACTGATTAACTTTCAGTCTTTATTTACTGATATTAGGCAGTATAGCATGCTCTATTCTGGCTGTGTTTCGACGATAGTCATATCGACGAAAGCGCTGCCACATAGCCAGTTCAGGCCAAATTGTAGCACGAATTTAAATAAATAAAATGATTCTTCTAGCAAAAAATCTCAATGCGAAATTATTACCATTAATTAAAAGAATTCAGGTACAGAAATTGACAAAAACTTATCGAAATCTGCGATTATAGGTTATTATGGTTGTACAATAATAATGATAACCGTGATTTTCTTTGTATCATTAATAGATTGTACATAAAGGATGAGTCTGCGTATGGAAACTCGATGATACAAAATTGTATGTACACAGAACAATCAGTCATTAGCATATACATGTATATTTTGCTTATTTATGTATTACCTAGTTTTATTGTTGAAAGTTCTTTGACAGCTAAGGCCATTTTGCACGTGAACCCCCACCGGGAATCGAACCCGGGGCCGCTTTCATCGAAGCCGAACTCGTCGCCCACTTGACCATTCGGGAGCCTTATAACAGGAACGAACCAAGCGGTTTTCATAGTAATATTTATTTACCATTTCTACAGTAACAACAGTGTTAGTGCCTTAGTTCTCTCCAATCACCTGTAAAAATGCCATATTACGGATCTAAAAGTATCATAGAAACACTTTAGTTTTTGTTTTTAGGTAGAACACCTCCATATGCCCCACGGAAATCGCTTGTTGCATTCATAAAAAATTGCAATACAGATTTCAATACTAATATGGTAGGCTTTATTCACTGGGGTCAGCATTGAGTTATTCCAATTATAGAAATAATACTTCTGAAAAAGGTGCCCTGTAATAGTACTACTTTGCTACGAAGTAGAGGTGTCTGAACAGATAAAAAAAGATGAGCCATTACTGCCAGGGACACATAGGATGCACTCCACCGCACTCCTCGTTAAAAATTAATCGTCGCTGGAACAAGAATATCGTTAAGTGAAAGGGGTAATATCATTCCGTTCAATTCGCAGAAGGTCTGAAGTTTCCGCCCATGAAGGTATAATAACCGTTATATATTTATGTAAAAAATTCATTTGTGCTTTTCCTCTCCGTGAGGCAGGGCGATAAAATTGCGACCTTTTCTCACATAACAAAACGCGATGGTCTTAAAAAATAATAAAAAATAACGACCCTTTTGGGGGTTTTCCCCATCACGCGAAACGTTTCCATCATAATCCCGGTATATCAACAAAGGAATATAAGTTTTATACCAGCCAGAGGGCAAAGAGATTGCTCGCCATTAATGTGTCCCTGTCTTGAATGAGAGTTTCCTCCCACCGCCAGAAGATGGCCAAATAGCGTGACCAACAGCACTTCGAATAGCGTTATTCTTCTTTTTTATTTTCCTTACCTCTTGCGTGTTCTTTATTCTACTCTTCCACTTTGTCTCCTCTTTCCAGCTATTTTCCTCGCTTCTAACCTCCCGTCTGATAATCCATATCTCTTCTCTGTTTTAAGTTTATAAGTTTAAAATGCGAATTTCCTAGTCTTTTCTGTTGTTTCCTTTTATGAGTGAATTGTTCCAATGTGCCTGGCTATTGTTTTCATTTAGTGTGATTTTTTTTATAGCACTGCTTTTGTGATTTACTGTTGTATAGTTTTCCTTTACATCTTCGGTAAGTTTGCGCAGGATTTTCAGATTTCCTTCTTCTTGGATGTTTGATAGGGGGAATCTTTTTTTCCTAAAACATTACCTTAGGCTTTTTACAACCACAAATCCTTCTAAAGATATCTCCAAACTTCTATCAACACATTTATATTTCATACATTAATATCAATCGCGATATGTTTAATGGAAGAAGAGACTTTACAGTCTCGCCGTAGTATAATACAAACGTCTTATTTATTGAGCGAAGTTGGTACTAGAGAGTCCCATCTTCCATTTAACCCTTGATAATTATAACCTGAATTCTTTTCTGGAATTTTTAGAGCATTTTTCTGCATTTCTAATTATCTTCATCAAGGAATACAGTCCAATGAAATAATTTTATTGAATTTTTAAAATTTTTAGTAAACTTCGGAAAAAGCGATATCTATTATTATATGTCATCGCGTAGGTTTTGTACCTTTATACTGAGTATGCATTTTTTATTTTAAACATTTTCCTTTATTCATCTTATTTGCTTTATGTGGTATATCTCAATGTCATGTCGAGCTATCCCCGCTCTCAGTTATTGCTGTGTAGGTGTGCGCATGTTTATTTATTTTCTTATTCTCCCTGCTCAAATACTTTTTACCAAGCATCTTTTAGGTTTCTTGCATCTATAAATTACCCTGTATGTGTTCCTTTCAGATTAATTAACTATGGGAGCAGAAAATTCTTAGCTGTTACATGAAAAAAGAGTTATTTATTTATTTTCATGAGATCGTCCGTTTCATTATTACATGTCGCGTTAGTCAACCTTAGCGAAATTGGATCCTTAGCGCTTGTTGTTCCTTCAGTAAAACATTTCAACAAGGGTGTGCATTCCTTTCTAATAAAGAGATCAATTTAAGTAAGAATTCTTATGGCAATATTTTAGGAAGTTTAAGTATGAGATAAGCAAAAGATATTTCATGACTATAAGAAGATAATATTTTATTAAACCTTGATTCATTATCATTAGCTCGTTATGTTGTTGACATCATATTTCTTTTTTTAATTATACGCATACATTCTTTTTTAAGATATTTTAAATATTCCATTAGAACATTTTGTGAGACTGATTTAGGATATTCACGATTGACATTCAATAGACATATTTTTAAATCGAATAGATTGAAGGAAATGCAAGAAATGTTTCTCAAAAGAATGATGACAACATCTCCAATAACTCCAACAACATTTATATTCTTAAAAATTCTTATCTTTGATAAACAGCAAGGAATGATGGAAATACGTTAAATGAGTTTCAAATTGCGGAAATTGCAACGACCTAATTTTCAGTTCGTTTAAATAATTATATTTTGACTGCATCTCTTGATATTTCTGAATATCGATCAATGACGGAAGAATTCCCTGAAATTGACGAGTCGAATATGAAGAAGACATTCAGAATTGCAAATTCGAAGCACTTCGAGATCAAAAACCCTTTGCTATGAAAATTAAGTAATTTTTTATAATGAGACCTTTTTAAGACATCCTATACACATGAATAATATTCAGAAAACTACTGCAAATAGTCGCTCGTATGCACTAAACGTTTAGCTAGCCCTGTTTAATTACATATTTGTGTAAGAAATCATATAATTGTCGGTAAAAAATCTTACCAAACTAATATAACAGCTCATTTAAAGTCATTGTCAATCGTATTAGCGATTCGGTGGAGAGAGTGTTATTCAGATAAGGTTTCGATATTAAACTTGATAGAAGGAAAGCATAACGTTTTCTTTTCTCGCCTTACTCCACGATATTTCAGCGAGCACGCCATCTTCTCTTCAAGTAGAGCTCATAACTATCTTGCACAAAGAAACTAAAGAGTAAGAGTCGGAAATGATATACTCCATATCCCCGCTGCTAAGCCGTAGCGCGCATTTTTTGGTTTTCCACCGCAGGAGATTGGTACCGTGCCTGCTTCGCCACGTGTGGTGCATACCTCATAAATGAATGGTCTTGTTAGTTCCTCGAATGGGATGCTTATCTCAAAACCTCAAGAGCGGCGTAGTCAGCTTATTATGAAAGTGTAGCCATTATTTCGAATACTACCTTTCTTAACTCTCGTATCATTTTCGCGTTTTTTACCGTAGTGAATGATAAGCCTCGTCCCTGCAGTACAAAGGCTGTTTAAAACGTACCCCTGATTCTCCTATAAAGAGAGGGATCTTGATAGACTCATTTAATTTCCCACGCCGTCTTTTTATTCTTAAATTTATCCGCGTAATCTCATATTTTCACTTACCTTTTCGAGATGGAATACGTTGAATCTTTTATCTTTAATTTCAACGCTATTTTTATTCTAGCGTATGAATTTGCTGTTTTCTATCGGTAGAACGACTATGAGAAGCGGTTCACGAAGAAATTAAGAAAGGATTTTAATTACATTACATCACTCACTGCAACTTTTTACAATTTTAGATTCCGGTCCCTGAGAACGTAAATGAAAGAAAATATACCCGTCGAATAATTTTGTTTTGCTATTAGAAACGTTATAGTTTTCTTACCAAGTTGACAACCAATTAATGGTACTCTTAAATATTTACGATGAGCTTGCGTATGTTTTAAACTGTTGCAATGATTCCTCCTAGTATTTTACGGTATGATACTTTCGATTATTGATTCCTACTCCAATTAAAAATTACTAAAGAGCAAGATCTGTTGGTAATTTATATTTGCGTAAATCTTCTATTGGCAGTTATAACGTATACTTTCCGATGATTTCGTCAGCGCGGATTTGAGGCATATATGAAGTATG
Source organism: Ladona fulva (assembly GCA_000376725.2). Taxonomy (NCBI): domain Eukaryota; kingdom Metazoa; phylum Arthropoda; class Insecta; order Odonata; family Libellulidae; genus Ladona; species Ladona fulva. The sequence continues at coordinate 2,054,537 of KZ308153.1, read as the reverse complement.
GAGTTGTGAGGTAATTTTCCTTCTACATTCACATTATTTGCCATCTATACTGATTTAAAATCTATTTAAAATTAACTCTCTAAAGCTCGTGCTTTTTCTCATAGAAGTTTCGGGTTTCTTCTATAACTTCCTGTATAATCTGGTTTCATAGACTAAAATATCTATCACTAAAATATATAAAATAAATATCACTTATGGGTGCAATATTGAGAGGTTCACTAATCTAACTCTGAAATTGATTTTTGATATTTGTTTTGATTATAATACCTTATCAATAAATATTGAAATTTTCATCATAGAAGATTATACAAAGTGATGAAGATGCAGTCAAGTATTGCATATGATTCCCTCGTTTTGGGTCCTGCTTTTTCCAATACTTTGTGTACCTATCGCAAAATCCGTTATTAATCTTCAGCTTGCACATCTTACGTAAAATTCATCATGGTTATCTTCTTAGGTAAAAGCTTACATAACGCAGTGTTGAAGGGTTCCTTAGCAAAGATTTGTAGAGCTGATTGGTCTAGATTTTACCAAGTCACTTCCCTCTATTATTTGACTTACGTTTACATATTCTCCATCAACCAAATATCACATATTAATCTAAATTTCTACTATAGAAGCATTTATAAACCATTTTTAGCAATTATTACGAAATGTATTAATTTTAAAATTTAACATAAAAAAGAGATATGCCGTCTCTATGCTTAAAGGCTTCAATTTCAATCTCGAATAAAGGCGTTATTTATTTACGAAATGTACATATGTGCAGATACATCTATTTCCCCCTCTACCTATTTGCTTCTTTTATTTACCTCTGGCCTACGGTATCCGCAGTCCCTCCGAATTTCCCCGTCCCCTTCCCGTCAGGAAGAGAAGCGGAGGGTCGAAAATGCTCCTGAAATTCTCTAAGTAAATACGAGCAGATTTTCCGCCTCTTAAATCCTCTTCACGTGTTTTCGATGTACTCGGTCTGTACGCCCAAGTCACGTGATCCCCGTTTTCCCTCTTCGATATATTTATACGAATATTCGGCCCTAACAGTCTCCGGTATGCCTTGTGGCATCCAGTGGGGGTTGGGGAAAAAACGAAGGCACATCAAATCCAGGAGGAAAAAAAGGCAACAAATCCATCGAAATCACCGTCAAAAAGTTTTCCTCTTTTATATTCGCCGACGAATGCGAATTCGTGCCGGTAGGAAATCGCATACGCTGAAGCACGTGGGAGGGAAAAGGAAATATCATTCGGATCTCCCATTTGCGTTTATTTCGACCCCGTATAAGAGGCTCACCTCCTTGCTTTTTAAGTATAGGAATTCAGCCCCAAAAGTTCAGACGAGAGTGACCGAATTTTGGGGCCTGGCTTATGATGGACGAACGCATTCCAGAGATCATTTGGTGGTGATAAATTTCGAAATTTCTGAACGATATACTCGATCCGAGTAACATAAAATGAAAATCGCGATGATTTATGCAGAGAAAACATTTGCTTCGATGACGTCTTTTCGATCAGATCAGCAATGGAAATTTACATGCGTACAAAAGTAAGGGCATTTTGATAACTCTTACTCTTTCCTCACTGTGTTAAGTATTTGATCGGTAGCAGCTTCGGATGTGTGAACGCCATGAGTCAACATTTCCATGCCATATTAAATGTTGAGTATTTTTGCTTATATCTGAACAATCCTTTGAGATGTGTGAGTGGTTTAGAATAGAAAAAGTATGTACGTTGGTTGGTAATAAAACATACAATTAAGTACTAGATAAGAAGGGGGACGATAGGTTAATGAATGAGAAATTAAGCAATGGTAGATGAGATGGATGAGTCAATTATCGAGAGGAGAGGGATTGCTTAAGACGGTTAGGAAGGATTTAACGGAAAAACAGAGAGAAATACGAAGGCAAAATATGTTAGATGATATAAAGGGCGGGGTAAGTGATCAAGAAATGAATGTGAGGGCGTTAAGAAGGGAATATAAGAGAACCAGAACCAACTGAAAGGTGAAATACCTATGATGACTTCAACAATCTCGAAGAAGAGTTTGTGTGAAATTTTATATCGTAGTCGCTAAAATTACATGAATGGCTCCTTGTAAGGTTTATTTATTTCCTTTTTCTTTTCAACTCTATCTTCCAACACCTATACGCCTTTCTTTTAATATAAAAGTGTTATCTCTCAAAGTTTTTAATGATACAGAAAAATCGTAAAGAAAACTACAGAGAATAATTTCACTCAGCAGTTGGTCGAAGTTGCTTCATTGTAACGAATGGATTTTTAATTAATTCGCTGTATTCTGTGGCAAGAGTGATTCATGCTCCTTTCCAAAGGTGTGAAATATTTTCATATTTATAATTTCTCGTTATCTCAATCCCATTTAATTATTCAATTAGTTTAATTGTTATTTTCACGATTAAATTCACTCCCATAAAATTCTAAATGACATTAAACGAGGTTTTAAATTTCCCTTATTTACAAAATCATCGGCAAACGTCTATGTATTTGTTTATCCATTTGTCAATACATAATTTTCATTTGTTTTTGTCCTTATTTACTTGTTTGCGTATTTTAATTGCTTATTTATGAGCCCGGACGTGTACAAATATGCATAAAAAGGGAAACGCCCGAAAGATTATTTCGTTTTCATTAACCATAATTTTATTGCGAATGACGCTTTCATCAACATTAAATTTGATTATCGTTTCCAGTGGCTGATAAAACGTTGAAAAATTATTTATTTGTTCTAGTGATTTTTACCTACTACTATACTTGAAAGACGAAAAATCTTTCAAGAAATAATCTGTAGCTCTGACTCCTTTAGATGTGCACCACCAACTATCCAGTTCCTCGAATTCCAACGTTTATTTCGTCCAATTCTTTCCAAGAGACAGTTTTGGTTATACAACGCTCCCCTCTAAGTTGACCAGATCAACTTGTGTTTAATGGAAAGGATTGCACTGAAAAATGCGATCCTGACCTTTGAAATAAGGCTAAATGTCATTCGGAGAAAAGTCCTTTTATTTATCATCAAATCACTCCGATACTCCAGCATTGTTCAGCTTCTGTTTTTTCGGTATCTTCAAAGGATAGGGTGATTGGATATATTGAGTTCGATCTATTGGTAGAAAAACGTTTGGACGGAAGAATGTTTGGTGATTACCATAAAGAGGCATTTGAAGGATGTAAATGTTTTACCTGATGTATTTGATGCTTGAAATGTTTCGTAGCATTAGGGAAATGTTTGCTGGTTGATATAAATCGCAGACCTGTCTGAGTATGGATGAGGATCTAAGAAATCTTTTGTCGAAATATTATTGAATGGCGTGATCTAACGAAAATATTTGGGAAATGTTCCTGAAATTTATGGTAATGATAATTCTTCCGCCGATATAAAAAATCTAAAAGGCACCTTCTGGATATTTTAAAAGGAATTTAATGGAATATAGTCTTAGCAGAACATACTAACTGTCGGAATATCTGATATTACCGAATTTTTAAAAAGGGAAAAAGTATGAGTCTGTGCGTACGAGATAATTTGGTGATAAATATAGTGTATATTTTTAACATCTTTATATAATATCTTTTAAGTTATATATTCAAAGATTTAAAAGTTGTCAACGTTTTTTTTTTCTTTTCCCTGAAATTCTCTTAGACCTAAGAATATTTACTAAGCAAACAGGTAAAACGGATAGTACTTCGCGGAATATACTATTTGGAAACCTCAAACGCCTTTGAAATTTATTTTTATTATTGGTTTTAAAAAAACTTTAAAGTCATTTTCCTGGAAATTATATTTAAGCGTGATGGATGACATTCTGACCTTCAAATCAATATAGAGTATCTACTGTATCGGCAATTGCTGTGATTTGACAACATATGATAATGCCTTTGTTTCCTAACAGCTAAAAGGTTCTAATAATGTATTTTATTCAGTAATTCATACTTTACAGAAAACAATTCTTTCGCCTGATTCTCTTCTAGAGATAAAAAATATACAGCTCACATATCACATGAGATCTCCTGAGTATTCTGTTTAAAATAACAATGAAAGACACAAAGGGGACATCGACGACCGGATTTCACGAATTCCGGATAGCGCGAATCTCTATTAACACGGGATGCCCATTCCTCTCTTCTGCATATCATGTCGACGAGTGTATAAAAACCTCACGCTTGCCGTTGCATTTCTAATTCAGCGGAGAATAGCCTCAAATTTACGATTATTATCTTCCCGACCCCCACAATGTATGCCCGTCATTTATCAGATCGAGTTTGAAATATAACAAGAAAGAGAAAGCTGTTCTCGTAATAATTTCGGTATACTTCTAATGCACTCTTTCCGGAAAAAGCGTTCGCAGCTAACAGCTATAAATATTCTTTTCGCCTATCGCCCTCCAATCTCATTTCTCATTCCTCTCCTATCTGTCTCCCCAACCACACTTTCTGTCTTCTATAACGCTCTTATATGCAAACTCAGGCATATACTTATGAGCTCATATAAACACGTATGCAAATTTCTTGTGTATTTATGTAAACGTATATTCACTTTTTCTTACCGTATACGTGTCATGTACCCTTATCATTATTTCATTTTTCTTTACTTTCTTGCGATTTATTTTCAACTCCCTTCTACTTTTCCATACATTTTCATATTATTACTGAACATTCTCGCATTTTTCCTCATTTTGTTTAGCTGCCGCAATATCGGTCTTATCAATTACTCCCCCCAGTAAATTATCACATTAGTTTGCATATTTTACTGCCTTTTTATACCTTTCTGTGCCTTCAGCGTAAAATTCAATTGATTATCACAACAATAACTGCGACAGTGAAATAAATTAGTCAAGTAGATAGACGGTAAAATCAACACTCGAACTTTACTTGATGGAAAGCCGTTTTATGTAAACGAGAAAAACTTCATTATTTCTAGAATGCTATTTTATTTTAACTTCTCTTCCGTGATCCTACTTAAGACTAATGTATAAAGAAAATTACATAATTATAAATCCTACTCATCTTGTGTATTGTTTATGTACATTGTGGGTCAACAATCTGAGTATTGATTTGTTGCAGCCTTTTTTTTTTACTTCGTTCCCTCAGAAATTCCTAACATTAACACCATCCATTTAATGTTTTTCATAATCTAACCTAGGTCTTCTTCTGTTTATATTGTATAACATATACATATTTATAAATATAGAGAATTATAAGATTCGCATATATATTTGGCCGTGTCGATGGGTGGAAGGAGCCTCATCCAGAGCATCTCTGGGGGGCGCCAAGTTGAATTCTAAGCTCTTTAATTTCTTGGTATTCGAGGTTTTATTTGGATAAAAATCATCAGTCTCAGTAAGAAGAGGCTTATCACTTTCCATCTCTTTCTAATTATTCCGACTGATAGCAAGAAAAATGACTTGGGAATAAAATGAAATCCTGTACATAGTTATTCTATACTTGCACCTTACTTATCTATACATAGTACGAATACCAATATTACAGAAACTTTGATTTTTCCTGGCTATTTCTTAAGAAAAATCGAGTCGATAAGAACAGATGCATATTATAGTGAATGTATTGGTATAAAATATTTTTGAAAGCTATAGGTGTAAATACTGGTATTGTTGTAAATAGCGGTTATTAATATTAATGTTACATTATTTTTTCGATTAAATTGAATTTTCGGAAAAAATACTGCAACCTTTTGTGGCATTTCCAGCGAAGGACGAGGTAAGCGTTTCACATTGCGATCCCATTCACACGATAAGAACTCAACCCTTTCTCGAGATAAATCGGAAGGCGGGTTTCCCTTATCTTACGGGTGAGAAGGTAGTTAAGTTGCCAACGAAAACCCACCGCTATTTCCAAGTTTCTCTCACCATATTCCCGCATTCGTTTTCACACCTCTCATTCGCTTCCTCCACTTCCTGTTCATCGCTCTCCTCTTTTCGGAAGCTCTTCCATATTCGCGCGACTGTTTTCACGACTCAGCGCCGTCGATATAAATTTCTTTTTATCTAATTTCCATCTTCGTCCATCCCGTTCTCTCTCCATTTCCAGTCCCTCTTTCCTTAAACGCCCGAGTGTGTGTTTACGCCCGTCCGTGTGTTCGTGGCGTGGTTTTTAGAGCGCTCTCCCCACGAGATAGCGTGACTGAGAATGAAAATTCGGAATAAATACGGACCAATTAAGTGTATCAAGGTGAGCGAGGGGGGGAGGCGGGTGTAAAAAAGGAGAATCGGGAGATAAACTCCTTGAATGCTCACACAAGGGAACAACAGCTGCGAAGGCCAAAATTACACTTTTAAGCGATGAAGAATCAGTTCCCTCTCCCGTTCCCGAATTTTTTTTTCCTTTCATTTTTCCTTTGCGGCGGTAATAAATTATTCATCCTATCTCTCCCTTGCCCGCCGGTCCCGTGGCGAGTTTTTTTTTTCTTTCCTCTGGTCCGTCTGATGTTGTTGGAACGGACATAATTGGGGTGTATTTTTTTCGGTCGAAGGCTGACATGGGTGAGCTTTGAGAGAGATGGGTTATCTACGCTTGACAGCGCTTTGATTAGGCAAATCGTTACACTTTTTCCAATTTCCTTCGACTTGTCGGGGTCGTTTCTTTCGTTTTTCGGCGTTTGGAGAGAACGAAATCTTTTGCGGTGCCCCCGGCGGATAAGTTGGTAAATATTTTCAAAAAATCGGAGGAAACTGACGTTGGAGATGGGCATATCAGAGGTTTTGATTTGGAGTCATATTCGTCTTAACGTCGTCCTGGAAGTATTTTTAACTTCAACTGACAAAATGGAGTCGAAAAACAACTTTGTTCCGCTGTGGCAGTTTTTACTCGTATCAGTTCTGTCACGGAAAACATTTCTTCAGTCCACGGCTTTTAGAATTTAATGACCTACATAAAAATTTTATCAAGCAAAATGATTCCTTAAATTTAACAATGCTCTGGTATTAATATCCGTGTAAGAACCAGANTATTTTTAACTTCAACTGACAAAATGGAGTCGAAAAACAACTTTGTTCCGCTGTGGCAGTTTTTACTCGTATCAATTCTGTCACGGAAAACATTTCTTCAGTCCACGGTGTTTAGAATTTAATGACCTACATAAAAATTTTATCAAGCTCAAAATGATTCCTTAAATTTAACAATGCTCTGGTATTAATATCCGTGTAAGAACCAGAAGGATAAAAGATTCGAACCCGGATCTAATGATCTCCATAGATATAGGTAGATATCCTTGGTAGATATCAAGGATATCTATCTATACCTATAAGGAAACATGGTATGGAGTACTGTTTCCCAAACTTTTCTTTCGAGGAAACACTTCACCAATTCTATGAATTCTGCGACGGAACACCTAGGTTGCTTTGAGCTATCGGTAGATATTATTCGTAAATAATTGCTGCGATTAAGAATCTAGAGTTTTAAGACGTGAGAAAAGTCTTTACAGACTTGTACTCTTATCTTCAAATTACCGGGAAGTTGCTATGACCACTTACTAAAAAAACTTCGCCGGAATGACATCATGATTGTAGGCCCCCTCGTATCTCCCCTCCCAATGCAATTAGAAAAAATCGCCCTCGCTTATTTTTTTAAACCATTTAAGTAGTGTGTAGTAAAAATTATTTCAACTGCGTAGGATAAAATTTGTAGAAGGAGTTCGATTTTTAATTCAGACGTTTATCAAAGGTTAATAAATAAAGATGTGATTTTAGAACCCCGGATTATGCTTTAGGACTATATTCCACATCTCTGCTAAAAGTTTGGTTTCCCTGTGATTCATGGTCGTTGTTCCACAAAGGTGAAAAGATGACATACTGACATAGTAGTAATGAATTTGTGCGAATTTACCGTGTTTTGATTTGGTTTACGTCGACTCAGATTAAGCAGAAGATCGATATTGACTTATAATATATATCATCTTAAAGGCAAAAAGTTGCCCTTTTGAACGATGTATAACATGTCCCATTATAACTGCAGATCAACAAATGGGAACGCGTCAAAATCCAGGTGTATACTATTTTCAATCCGACAGTAGTTATCTCGCACATGGTAAAGGACAATGGATCGGAGCAGGTGGAAGATCCGGGCTCAAGTCCTCGTCTCGTAACACTTTTTTTACAGTTGCGTATTCTTTGAGTTTGTCTTGCTTATAGTACACACTATGTTATTATTATTATTATTATGTACATTTTTTAAGCCAAGAATCACACGCATGAGACGGTCTAAATGTGTCGTTAATAGTTTCCATGTAAATAGTAAGAAAAAAATATATAAAAAACCTGAAAATTGATTAAGCAAAACATGCTCAAGGTGTCTGGATCCCTCAGGCCTGAAGAATAGACCCCTCAAAATGAATTCATAGCTAACATATTTGCCTAAAGTCCCAAGGCGGGGAAGGAAACTTAATGTTGTACTGCTGTTTCTCATTTGGATGATAAGCATCTAAAGAAGCGGAAAATTGATTACGCAAACGATTATTTCTCATTTACCAAGATATTATCGGCCGCACTAAAATTTAATATATATATTTCAGTACCTTCATTAAAACTGCCGCAGAGAGCGCCCACTGAATAATATTCTCGGAAGTTTCGGGAGAATTATGTTTCATCCTGCTCCGAAACTATCTCGGAACAATCTCAGGGCAACACCCACTTCAACCCGTCATTTTTGGCGAAAATTTAAAGTCGTAAAAATGTCCAAAGAATTTCCATCTTTTCCCCAAGGGAGCGACCCGTTTTATTTAGTACGAAAACACAAGTTCACAAAACGCTTATCACGAAACATTTCTGGTAAAAGGGCCCGTAATGCCATCGGGAAACGCCCTGAGTGTCGATTGAAAAAGAATCGATGGCGTTCTTATTAAACGACAACGGAAAAATATTGGATTGAATGACCATACACACGGATCCCAAATAGGCGTCACGCAAAGTGGTATTAACGATGGAATCATTGATCCGACGAGGAAAAACGGAAACCTCCCCTTTTGAATGCCCCCACTCCGTAACCTTCCTTGATCGCGATACAGAAAAAAATAAACAGATCAAATTAGTGGCTGCATAACGGTGGCGATGAACGATGAGTTTCCAAAGCTCCTCTTATCCTGTCCGTGAAGATTCGGCAATGTTTCCTACTCGGTGTATATTTTCTGTCTAATTTTCTTTCCGGTTCAATAAAAAACATCGAATTTCGGTTTGGCTACGGTTTCGCTCCGGGTGCAATCGTCAAATCAGTGTTTTTCGCTTCCACGAATTGATCATTGCGTAAAGTTTATATTTTATGTGACTCTAATAATTTCTTAATATTTGCACTCGTGAATAATTTTTGTAATTAAATTCTAGGTCGGAAGTATATAGAAAATAATCAAATGATAAATTCAGATATATAACGTATAAATTTTAATTGAAGTGTTGCAAGTCACCCTTACACTTGTTTATTCATAATTATTCTTACACTTAATGAGAATGCACACCTGGAATCGGAACAGATTAAAGGACGATTTCTGGTTTCGATTCAAATTATTTTGGCTTGTTCTTAACTGCGAGAAAAATAACGGTTTTTCAGTTTCGATTTTCGGTACGTTTCCTGTTCGATTCCTCGATTCGAAGCAATAGCGAGGAGAAGGAATAAAAGAGGGAAATATGGTGCCAAATAATCTCGAAACCTCCCATTACGACAAAGATCAACGAAATGGCCTGGATATATTTTGCCTTCAAAGCGTTGGAATAAATAATATGTTTGCTCTCTTTTGACCTCCACCGCCGCGAATCTTATTTTTTGTTTTTTTGCAAATTTTCTCCGTTTGTCGGAATATAGGGGAGCACGCGAAACGGGCATATTTCTTGATCTTTCCTAGAATAGCATTTCAGATATTCAAACTTCGCCTGCTTCTAAGCGATCTATTTCTCTCTTCTGTCGCTGTTTACATTATAGATGACGGAAGTTGTAAACGAAAATATTTCTACGACCATAGCTGCCATTATAGGATAAGACGAAATTGTCTGGAAATTTTTTAGTACGTCAAGGTTCGAAGTCCATATGAACAGCAATTAGTTTGACCTTTGATGGGATATCCCTGAGAACTCTACCATTTTAAGTCTTCATTTCCATAAGAATTGCAACAGTATCAAAGAGTACAAGAATTCCAAAATACCGTGATATCATTTGAGAATAACCCTTAAAAAGTTCTACAAATTTGTACCGCTATCTAAAATCGGTAGTAAATAAATTGAAATGTTCGTCTGACTTGTTTAGCTAGAATTTTTTTCTGTTATAAATCTTTAATACAAAATTTATCATACTGTCATTCTAACCTACTATCAAGACTACCTACTAGAAGACTATCAACATGATTTTTCAAAGTCCACTGCTGGAATTAACTCGAGATATGCTAGACATATGGCATTTTGTTAAATCTAGTAAAATATTGTTGCATAGGTTTACTTCTTGTCTGCCAAGTTCCAAAAATAATTCCACTGATAAAGGCAGAGCAAGAAGAAAATCCTTGCGGAGGAGGAATCCTCAACCTGTAAAAAGAATATTTCCTATGTATTGTTAGACGTGCAGAGAAACAATGTAAAGGAAAGAAAATATTTTACAGTTTATAAGTCAACGTAATTAAAGTTATCTCTTTCAAAGTTTAAATCAAGTCAGAATGCGTGTAAATTTCTTTAGTCCTGAAAGTAATTATTCTATTTTTTATACTACCGGAACATTCATTTGCAAGTAAATGCCAGAAAAGGGTATTGTTTAGATGAAAAAAGGTTTCTTGTACAAGTACGAATAGTAGAAAGCTAGCTATAACTCCCTATCTCATTTCTATCGTCCGTGATTTAATAAGCAATGTTCACTCGCGCGTTTGCAAAAATTTATGGTATGCCTAATATATCGTTTTCGATCAATAGATTGCAATTTTGCTATTCTTTCTGCTTGTATTCATGCCGACAAAGTCTTACGGCTTTTGCAGAAGTTATTTCCGAGCCGTTATAAGAGTTTCTTTCTCATTATTCTACGTCACTTGTCTCAAGGAAGAACCGCAGTACCCTCACCTGCCTTTTCTCACATGCTATGCGTACGCAGAAAAAGATGCATTCGGCTATTTCGAATCCCTGTTTCCTCCGAGAATTCCGTCAAACAAATTCCAGCAAATATATCGAGAAGCTCGCCACGATCCGCTCTCCGCTGTTTTTTAAAACAAAGTTTCTAAGGAGAAACGTGCAGCTTATTGTTATTCGTAGCATGGACGAGAGAATCTGGACGGCTACGTCGTGTTATTCTGTCGGTGGAATTCGCACCACAAAGATCACCGCGTGACTTATGAAGAGAAACTGTGCCAAATGGGTAAGTGTTGGAACGTTCAAATGACGGGGACCACGATCGATGCGATTTTAACATGACCCACCACAAAGACGTGGTCTACGGTCATTCTACATCTTTTATGGTATTAGATTGGCTACTGAGAGGAAATTTTCTGCTTTCCGTCCGTTGGGAGTCCAGGTTTCTTGAACTTTGTCGCAGCTAAAAAATGGCGAATTGATTCATTCAATTGTACATACGTGGCAGGTCTGACTTTTTGTTAGGTGTGTTATTTTTACAAAGTTCATCTTTCGGAGCGATGAGCTCGTTTCGTAATTTTCATGAATATAACCTTCAATTAAACTTAAAACTTATCAATTATTCATCGTTTAGATTACATAACTGTCGTATTATTCAAAAGTTATCCACTAACCATATGAAAATAATGACATTTTTTACAAACTTCAAAGGATAATTGGCTCAGATTTTAATCATACAGTGTGCTTTGAGAGGAAAATATTATACAATGCAAGTATAAAAAATTCTTAAAAGTTTAAAGAGGAATATATTCCCATACCAATTCTTTTGAACACGTTGAAATCAATCTTGACCTCTCCTGAACTTTCAGATTTAATTATCTGCAGTTTAGTCTCTGAAGACAGTTGTTATATTGCGCTAAAATGTGAAATTATTATAGTACTTTATCGGTGTCATCATACTTCATAGAAGTATAAGTATTGAAACAAAGCAGATATTTCGTCAGATATACAAATATTCATCTGAGTATGGAATGATATAACACCGTCAGTTCCGTTGTAATATCATATTAGCATTTTTATGCATATGAGTAAAATTTAATATTTTCCATTTAAATAAAGTTTAAGAACAAAGCATAATACATAGGATAATTTTATAAAACTCTTCAAAAGTAAACTTCACAGTAACATTTCCCTGAAACAAGATTCTTTGCGTAAATTATATCATTAACTCAAATCTCAATAAAGTTAGAATTTTTTTGGCCTCATTTTTGTCGTATCATTGTCATCATCTACCTCTAATTGAAAGGTCAATTTCGTTTAACTTAAATTCATTTTATTACGGAAATTCATCTTGATCATCTTCATTCTCAACTGAACAATAGCGTGGAATTATACATCAATTTCAATTCCCACGACACCAATCATTAGTAAATATTCTACATCAATCATGTGTTTGATACAAAATATGTTTATTGTACCTCCATTCAACATGGAAAAGCTACATCCTCATCCGCCGCAAGATTCCTCGAGAGAATGGGATTATGGGAAGAATGGGAGAGGAACTAAAAGCCTATGAGGCGAGCTAAAGTATAGGGTTGTTGGAAGATTTTAAGACTTGAAAAAGGGTGGAAGAGGTTGTCAGAAGGCGACCTTCCCTGCCCATCCCCAAGGGGCTACCGTGAGAGGAATTAGGGAGGTGGTGTTTGGTAGGCCTCCTGCAGCGGGAGGCGGAGGAGGTTAAAGAGTTTGGCGGAGGCTGTGTCGAAGGAATCGCTTTCTGGCCAGACAAGATTCCAAGGCCTGATAGGATGAAGGAGGCAACAAAGACGAGGCAGGTAAAAGAGGTGGGTGTGTAGAGATGGGATGGAATGAGGGAGTGAATGTTTTAGGCCCCTCGTGGTACAACACGTTGCGGTAACTCTTGGTATGAGCGAGGTATGGTGGTGAAGGATGGGAGGTCCTAGGACAGTCCCTTGCGGTACCTCCTTCACGTGTTATCGGGCGCATTGGAAGTGGAATGGAAAGAGGCATGCAGCAAGGGGTGGGAGTAGTCGAAGAGGATGAGAGGCTCGGCATGTACCTTTAGGGTTACTTGTTCAGGTTGTACGCCCTTCCTGCCTCCCGCCACCCTCCCATTTCCGCTTTATTTTATCTTATTCTCTCGACTTTGCTGTTCGCCGGTTTTTTTGCGATCGCAGAATCTGCGGCGTGCTTTTTTCTTCTTTCCAGGATGTTTTCTACGGGCGGGATAATGGTTCCTGTTATGTTTTTATTTTGTTGCGAGTTGGTAGGCTCTTGTTTTTTTCCGAAATGTAAACAGAGAGATATAATGAATGGGATCTAAGGGATGATGGAGTGCCATGTTTCTCCGTGTTGCGATATCGACCGAGGAATTCGAATGATTTTTTTAACACCTGCTCGTCTTCATAATGATATGTTATTTTTGTGTTTTAATATGGTGGGCCGGAAGGTTGTTAGACACAGGCGATGTGATGCGAATCTATCAGAGGAAACGTTTCAATAAAATTGAGTTTTATCAAAAAATAATATTAGTTATTAAATCATGCATTCAATCTTGGCATACAGAATAAAAAATTTAGTTTATGTATGGTTTGATTAAAAGTTTCTCCGAAATTTAATATACGAATTGCATATCCTAACATATAGTTATTGATTCTTATATTTGATTACAAGATTTTATACAAATGATGCAATTTGTTAAGAGTGAAAGGAAAATTGCCTCAAGTTTTATTTCTTTCCTTTTGAAGTCAAAATAAACCGGCACCGGATGACTTCTCTCATGGAAAATTAAATTTAGAGAATTTATTTCATTTATCCCCTCTTACTCCTAATTGCGGTGGACTTTAGATTTATATGTTCACAGTCCTTTGCGTTTTAGATGTCCATAATTCACAAAGAAACCACATGCGATCATCATAGAGTTGCGGAAACGTATATTCTATAACAAATATTTATTGTTAGATCATTCTCACGATTTTCCCTACGTCCGTTATCAACTAGTCTAAGTTTTCCTGCTTTACTAGGCAGTCCGCCACCAAGTTTACTTCCACCGTTTTCCCCTTCACGAACACAAAGAATTCTTCTGGAATCTCTGCCTTCCAAATCCGCAAAAAATCTTTTAAGACGTCTGCAAAACTCCCTCGCCGACCATTTCGCTCGCTACCCACATACCACGGAATCCACCTCGCGCTCCCTTCCTCGTTCCTCCACCATCACCCAGAAATTCTCTCCCCAACCACTTTTCCCCATCTCCTTGCCCCATCTCTCACTCTCTCTCACTCTCCCTCTAAGTTCAATCCCATCCATTCATCACTGAACTCCGTCCTCTCCTCTGTTTTCTGCTATCTATCGACTTCTCCCTATCCTTTTGTCTCCATCTTCCCCATCCCATAAAGACCGGTTCTCTCCTTCCCACTCAGACCCTTAATGCTCCTTAACCTCCTACTTACTCCAAGACGCATAGGATTCGCTCCCTTTCATGACAAGAGAAATATGCGATCCCGAAAACAAGTCGGTCTGATGCCGTCTCACCCTCTCACAGACCCTAACCACCCCTTTGGAACGTTAGAACAAGAGATGGGATAGCCTTTTCCTTATCCATTCACTCTCGTTATGATCAGCTTTCCTAATTCTTGTCAGCTCCCTGCTTCTCCGTCCATCTATTTCACTCCACCTCATCTTCTAACTAACCTTATAAGTTCTCCAGGGGATTTTTCTCGGTACAATATATTTCCTTATTTGAGTTGACGTTGGCTTAGTTGCCATGGCAATCCTGCATAGAAAACGAACGGTTTGGTAATGTGAAGCAAAGTCATTGATAAAAGTTATCACATTATGTTTATCCGTAAATTAAGATTTATTGAATGACATAAATATCACGTACATGTTCAAACCAATTTTAAGCAAGCGAATCATTGAAGTTACATTGAATTAAACTTAAAATTTCTTGACTTTTGCCATGTAGAGAAATTAGATCACCAATTGCTATGCTTTAACATTGACATGTTTACACCCGTCCAAAGTAACTGAAACGTTGAATGTGTCTTTTCTCCCTTCCACAACAGCGTCCAAAACAGCGTTTCTGAAAAAGTTCTCTTCGAATGTAAGGAAAGTCAGTCAATCTGTTTCTTCAACTAAACAAGTATAACATGAAACCTCCATGAAAAAGGCTTGGCTGTATTATATGGACTGATGACGATAGCCAATGAAAACCTCGCCTTTTCCAAGGGATACACATCTCCAGATTATATCAAGTAAGATACTATAAAGATTAGATATACAGATAGGAAATAGTAATACCATGAATTATATTTAACGTCACTTTAACGGCTGAAAAGGGAACATAGTAGTAAATATTACAGAGAAATTCAATCAATGACTGTACATCCTGCATTCAGGATTTCACATGTAATTCAGACGAGGTATATGATGATTCGATCTACGACAGGGAGAGAATTTATTTTTCGCTTTCCATGCGCTATTATATTTTTATGTGGCTGTAAATTGAGGGTGTTTAGTAAATATCTCTGATCGTTTGTGATGCGTGAAGACGAAACGAGTTTTTACGCGCACGCCCAACTTAAAAATGCGATAGAATCTGAGATCAGAATCGCTTTGAGTAATGATTACAATTTTTAAATACACCTCCAAGTCCCCATTATTGTTGTATTTCGGCGAAAGGCGCTGAGGAAGAGGGGTATACGTTTTCCAAGAGAATGTGCAGCTACCGTAACTAAAGATGTGATATTCGAAACTAATTCGCCCTATCTAACCATAAGTACATGCAATTAACGTTTCCAGCTGAGAACTCTTTTCTATTCTCTCTCTCGGGAGTGTTATGGTCCATCAATTTTAGAATCGGATGAAAAAGTTGCTTTGAAAACAGCGATTTGTGTGCCTAAAAATAAACTTAAAATAGAAATGTATTATTAACTCTTCACTGTCATCGTGTCTTGATAATTTTCCTGCAGTTATCTGCAGAAAAACTCACTGGGGCAATTTTCCAAGCTAACCAAGACCTTTAAGCTAATTGATCGAATTTTGCTGTGTGGAACCTAAAAGGCCGGTTAATCAGTAATTTATCTCTTATTTCCAGTTTTTGTCTCATAGGGTAGGCGCGAACCGCCAACGAAACGGCTCTTGGAGCGTTTTAAACCTCTACCTGATCGAATTTAGTAGTACTACTCAATACGAAGCTAATTTCAGTGTTATGTGTGTAAAGTATGTTAACTGTTAAATGAATTTTATTTACTTTGATAACTTCTACTATTTTGTTAATCACATTTAAACTTGGTCTCTGAGAAAGTAAATTTTTTCTATTTTTAATGCGGATAAAGTTCTTCTTTTCCTCGGAAGTAATCCATCGATATTCAAAAATTGAAAAAAACATCAAATCACAATTAATATTATGTGCTATTGAAGTAAGAAAATTTGGCATAGATTGTGATGATTGTGATTCAAGGGATGAAAAGAACTTAAGATGACGAAAAATTTTAAGTTTCAATATATAATTTCAAAACAATACCTACCAAGACTTTTTATTAAAAAATCATATATTAAACTACCAATACATAAAACACAGACCTAAATTAATTTATTTCTTGCGCCAATGTTTTCGGAATCACGGTTTTCTGTATGATACATTTATGGAGGATTATCCTTAGAATCTTTTTGTAACAGAAAACTTGAACATTCTTAAACACACATGTCAAAACAGTTGCGGGATTTCGTCGTGAACAATGGAAATTTGAGGTGATTCAACATACGCTCTCTCGTGGAGGTTTAATAGATAAAGACAATCGAATAGTAGCTGGCTGGCTCCTAGTAGAAAGACAATGCAATATTAGTATTTCAATACAGAATCAATTGTATACAAAGTCGCCATTGTAGGGAAAGAAAGCTATCCCCATTCGACGAAGGAGGAAGTCTCCATTCAACCGAGTAGCATAATTACATTTCAGAATAAAAGCCCATTAATGATTTCCAAAACGTTTTCTTATTCCTTTTTTGCCTTATCTCTCTTCACCATCCGGACCATCCTCCTTCACCTATTCCTACTTCTTTTCTTCCCCAAACATTCGAACAACCTCCGGTGCCTATTAATAAAACCCTCCCTATCACGATTTTATCATCCTCTTTTGTTCGCCTCCATATTTTTTTCATAATGGAAGGATGTTTCGTCCACCGAGGTAATGATTTATTTCTCGCCGACTTCCTCCACTGCCTCCATCCCAATCGGATTCGAGGAAATTTTCGCCGCAATTTTCGGAGCCGGAATTTTTTCCGCCCTCCGATGTTCATTTTTTCCTCCCGAGGTTCATCTCTTTTTTCATTCTCCTCTGTCTCTCGATGCTCAATTTTTACCCTCCTCATCCTTCACCCCTCCCTCGGGGTGAGATTTGCGTTGATGTACGCCCATAACCTTTCCATCCCCCACAGGAAATTCACTTGATTGCAGTCTCTATTCTAACTCTTCCATTTTCCCCCCAGAGGTCTCTCCTATCTCCCCGTTCCCGCCTTTTTCCTCTTCACTCCCGCCCTGTTTTTCTCTCTCGCTCGCTCTCTTCAACCCTTTTCATTCCTCCGAACCATAAAAAGAATTCGGCTCTGAATTTTTCAAATTAATCGCGTTCTCGTTTCGCTTTGACGTGGAGGAGACGTGGGGACAGAAATATTCGAGGAGTTCCCCGTGTCATTCGGCGTGCGGGCGTGGGATTTGATGTACGTGCGGGTGTCCCGCACGCTTTTTAATTCATAAATTCACTTCCAGGAAATTCTTGTGCTTATTCTTCCGCGGATTCTAATTGGACATTACTTTCGTTCACCAAGCGCAGTACTATTTTCAAAGAACTAATTGTTTCTTCCCCGTTGGATTTCCACTAAAATCCATTACACTCTGATAATTTATTGCTAACCGTATTACCCTAAAAATAGGATAGTTTGGTACACAGTTTGAAGGAATTGGTATTAATAATTACTCAATTCAATACGGTAGTGAATAAATCAAATTAATGGAAAAATGTGTATTCCTTTTTAGGTTTATATGATTACGTTTATTTATCGGGAGGCGGGTTGTCTTAAAATTTTCCCATAAAGTGATTAATAATCATTCAACAATTATTTACACTTAATCTGTTTATACAAATTCAAGCTATCTAGATCTTAATACAAATAACTTATCTGAAAGTTATTTTGAATTAATGGTAAATAATAAAAATTTGATCTCTATAGTGAGCGCCCCATCTAGAAAGTAAAGTTTTTACTATGTAGAGATTAGTGAAAACCTGATGTATTTGTTAGTAAAATTAACCTAATTAATTAATGAACCACCAGTCGATTAAAATCGAATGTAAACGAAATAAAAATGGGTAACTCCAAAGGTTGAAATTGATCGAAACATCCGATTAACACTAACTAACAGGTATGTATAATAGAAACTATAACATTAAAGTAATTCGAAATAACCCGCGAAACAAGGTTATTCTAGTCATTCAGTATTTTATTTTTTATGAATTAAATGGATACTGAAAATAGCTGGCTTTGACTCGCTGTAGAACTCAGAAAAATCTTCTTTCGCAATCTTTCTCTTATGAATCTGTCCGCCAAAGAATGTGAAATATTCAGGAACTTAGGAATATTCTATTTGAACATTCTAGATATCCAATCACTATTCGCATAGGTGCAGATGGGATGGAAGAAAATATTCCTCCGACATGAAGTCGATTAGGAAAGCATGCCAAAAACGTTAATCTAAATTGAATTTCTCTCCCTTAATTGAAATGGGCGATCAGTCATTTTTTAAGTTGAATTAAGACAATCGGAGGCTAGAGACGTCGAACAAATTGTTTTCGAAAATCACTTCCTCAGAAAATTGCTCCTTTGATATCGCATTAATTGAGATTTGCAGACAGGATGTTGTCTTTACTCTCGTTATCGACTACATTTCCGCAGATCCTTACTTAATTGAATCGAGCTCAAAGCCAATTTTCTTTTCTTGCAATACTTTTTATCTGTTGAAAATCTAAATGAGTAGCGATTTGAGGCTAATAAATTCTTTTGGCGAAGGCTTTGGATTGATCCTTGCCAGATAACAAAGGGAGCCGTTATTATCTAATTCTGCATCCAAGGAGGTTTTTTTTTTTTTGATCGGATGGGCTTTCATGAGTATTAGCCGATAATTTTGCTCGTTTTCTGTTTATTTAATTCACATCTACATCTACATAAATACCCTGCAATCCGCCCTTTGGCGTGTGGCAGGGGGTGTTAACACCAAGCGTCCGAGTTACCTCTTTAGCTTTATATCGCGTATCGTTCGCGGAAACAATGAGTCCCTAAAACGACTTTTCTTCAAATCTATTTCTCTTATTTAACGCTCATTGTCGGTTCGGCCGAAGTAGCAGAGAATCGCATAATACCAATTACGTCTTCCGCAAATCTACTTTCTCTGAATTTAGCCAGCAAACGCAGCCCATCTTCTAATCTCTTTCCTTTCGAGAATTCCTAACTTGCGTCTGAGAGCATTTGCGTAACGCTTGCTTTTCTATCGTAGCTCTTTTAAACAAATCGTATCGTCTAGCGCTGCACTTTCTCGAGTTCGCGAACATTCGTTTCGTCCTCATTCCTCCATTCCTTGAATGGATTGTCACAATTGAAATTTAGTTTTATCACATCTGTCAAGATACACATTCTTTCATAACTACATCTCAGAGACACAAAATATTTTATCTTTAAGACATTTGCCAAGTCTATCTCCGCCTAACTCTTTTCCCCTCTGATTCCTCATTTATTTATTTTACCGGCGCCCTCATAAGCATCCATTTATTGGACAAGTACAGGAGAGGCGTAAACAGTAACAATAGACGAACACATACAAAACTTCCCTAACCAGAAAAAAGTGGCTACCACTAACTCGGGACCTTAAAATAAAAAACAAAATTCTTAGGGTTGAAATGTTACCATCTTAACGATTCCACCACCACGGTCTGTGAATCCAAATTTTATCCTTAATTTGGTGTTTATTTTGGTTCAAGTTTATCTTAAGGTTAAGGTTTATCTTATTTACATTAATATATAGTAAGGTTCTCTTATCTTATGTTGTGTTTCTTTTCTCTGTCACTTTATTTTATTATTTCGTCCGTAGCATTTACATTCCCCTCTGAGTGAGAATTTGCACTTGCATCCTTAATATGCTGTATTTTACACCGTACAGGTTTACATCAATATCCTCTTCAAACAAGTACAACCGCTCGCTTAAATTTAACGATCCTCTAGTAATAAATTTCAGAGGATTGATAATGCTAAAGATCTACTACAGTGCGTTTCATCTAAATCTACGTATGAATGTACCCTTCCAGGGTGATTTCGGATAGATTTTCATTCAAATCCCTTCAAAAATTCAGGTAAAATATCTTTATGAAATTGTAATGAAAAGGGAAATCAGGCTCGAGTGAATGATTAGATACAAAGTGAAGTTTAATTGATCCCTTGATACGCATGGGAAAACATAAAACTCGCAAATTTATATTAATACGAGGAAAGGTTTCTCCCCTCCACATGGTTCTAGATTTTTAAATCTTTCATCGAATATATTTATATGACATGTTCCGTATGCGTCGCCACAAAAGAAAAACATTACTTTTCTAACAATGGAATGCACTCTAAAGAAAATTATTTTAACATTCACTAGGGAAACTAAGAGGAAGCTACTGATATTTCATTTCCTCACAATCCTCATAAAATGGGGCGATTAAATGTGATAAAAGTCGGATGCAATTAAATTTAGGAGGATTCAAAGGAAGAACCAATGGGGAGAGCTGAAAAAATGGAGGGACGGGAGATACGGTAGATAAAGGAAAATAGACGCAAGCGAAGCGGTAAGGGAAACAAATGAATGCGAAGATAACCGATTTTTATTGGGCGAATCCTCTGGTCTTTCTTTCTCCCTGGGCCTCATGACACCTCCACCAGCATACATATTCAATGGGGACGATACATTTATAAAAAAGGTGTAAAAGGGAGGAGAAGTGCGACGAGGGAGGGGCCTGGGGTAATAGAGGGAGTTTTTTTCGAACCCCAGGGATAGGAAAAAAATTTCGAAACAAAAACGAGAACAACGGTCAAACCTTATACCAGAATCTCCCTATCTCCACGATTATAGCAAGGGAAAAAATGGATTTAAAACGAAGAGATCCGAGGGGAAGTGGTAATATTTTACATTAAGAATCATTCCGGACCGGAATCAAATACTTTTTTCCGATACCTGGAAAATCTCCAAGAAAATTCACCGACTGCAATCCCCCTAGATATGCGAATTGCGAACATGGTAAATTGCTTCCCGGTTCATTTCTGATGTTGCTATCTTTGTAGGCTTCCTCAGCTGCAAAGCTGACTTTCGATCTGGAATTTTTCAACTCGATTTACGTTTTAACTTCAACAGAAAAATAGTAGAGTAGAGTAGATTAGCCAGGAATAGATGCTAATACCTTAAGCCGATGGTAGGGAACCTGCGGCCTGATGGCCACGCGCGGCCTTCTTCTGGCGTTCTCTGCGGCCTCTTCGTGCCTTTCAGAATGAAATGCACGTTTTAAAATAATTTTGTTTCCAAAGCTCGTTAATTACTTCTAGTGAAACTATAATGGAAAATATTCTGCCCAGGTGTATATGGCGATTACATTTATTATCCCCGTGCAATTTCGATTTTTAAATATTTGACTGCAGGCAATATGCTACTCAAGAGTGGCCTTATGGATACATATGTGGCCTAATTGTTTCTTAAGTAACCAAATGGTTTATATGGCATTATAAAATGTTCCCCGAACTTGCTTAAAGCCGCATTATAGTCTGAATGAGTCCAGTTAGGATGTTATGGTAAAATATATTTCAGAAAACCACCGCTTCATTCAAAAAGCTACTACAAGTGACAGACAGACAGATGGAAAGACGGGGCACAAGCGTGTTTATGGTTCTAGAAAGCAAGCAGAAAAAGGAGATTGGCGCAAGGAAAATAAAAGGAGAGGGGAAAGATGATAGAACAAGTGAAACATTTGCATAATTCATAAATACCGAAAATGGAGGGACACGCAAGAGCATGGTAATGCTGAAGGGAGGGGAACAGAACGCCCCACCTAGGGGCGAGAAAGAAAGGCGTGGGAAAGGGGTGTTGGTGGCAAGAAACAAAGGCGGCATAAACGAGCGAGATGGATGCGATTTTTATTCGACTCACGCAAATAAGAGGTTAAAAAGCCCTCCGAATTATTTTCTCGAGATTTCGAAGGGAAACCCATGGCGCTTTAACGGAGTAACTACTCCAGATTGAGTTGGGGTTGACCGTAGGGTAATAACTCTTTATATGACCTCAGGAAAAAGAAGTAAATAATATCTTTATGCGAGCAAGACTGGGGCGACGAAGACTCTTCTCCAACCTATCCATCGTCAATGTTAATAAAACACGAGAGGAAAACTAGTATTAATAGAGATATATTAGCCCATTAGCGACGGCAGTTTTTTTTTCCTTTGAGGCTGAAACTTAAAATTGATGTAATAATTTCGTAGAAAGTATAGTATTCGTAAATTTACCATTTTTATTTGCCCATTAAATACACGATATAAGTCAAATGTAAAATAAAACTTCTAAATCATCCATAAAAAACGATGAGAATCGAAAGGAAAATATAAAATGCGCAAGATAGGGATTTATTGATGAAATCGACTCACCCAAAAGAATTTCAATTTTGAACGATGAGTTTTATATTTTCATTTCTTATTCTCAATTGCGTAGAAACATTTTCAAACTAGAATAGCGCCATAGAGTGATTTAAAGAGTTAGCATCGCCAAGAGCCCTGGATTCATTACCACTAGATTAAATCTATTTTTTGCCGATTTGCATGTTTCGTCGCTAGCATTCGTTCTATGACCGACAATTCTGATAGCGTAGTATTGCCTTGTTTAACCTCCCTGCTTACAAAGAATATCTTTCTGTATCCATAGGACGTGATACTCTATACTCATTTTATGAGTAACCGAAAACGTCTTTAGTAGGCAAAACTGGGGTTGGCAATGATTTTGAGGCTAGAAAACATCCCGTTTCTATTGCATAATGGTAATATAATAATAATAAGACTTTAATCGGGCGAGATTGATACTATCAAGTTGCTTCTTACGTTTTACCATTCGTATTTGATATTTAAAAGAGATGGCTTGAAAAAGTGCACAGAAGAAAACTACTTTTTGGGTTTAAAAACCTAGGTTTGCCCTTAGGAAAAAAATACACTGCAGCAGGAAATCACCCCAAGAAGGGGGTGTGAAATACCTGCCGTACCTACTGAAAGTTATCTAAGTTTTAAGGAAAAAGAAGGTTAAATCACATCTGGAGAGTAAACAAAATGGTACAGATACATTATTTCATAGACATAACAACTAGAGATAAATTTTCATAAGTAGCTGACGAAAATCGGGAATGATAACAGTATAAGCTAGTAATAGGAATTTTGTATGTACCTTTTTAACATTTCGGTCTAAAAAGAGGGGTATAGAGAGAGGCTATATGGGCGTTGGAATGGAATGGAATGAAACATGGCTGGATATTCTCTTATCTCTTGAGCTATGCGAGTACATCACAGAGGCCAATTTAAAAGCTCAGCCGAATAGATGTATTGTTTAGAAGAACAATGCTATTGTTTTCCTATTACTTAATTTCTATAATCGTCTAATGAATTCATTTAAATATATTCGATTCATAGAACATGTTATTACATCTATTTGTTAAAAAGCATGGTTTTATCACTTGTTTGGATGGTAGCATTCTCGGGATGTAAAATGTCTATTAGGAACTTGGGCCGTTCCTACATGACCAACTGGATAAATTTTCCAAGAAAGATAATTATTTCACATAGAAATGTATTGAGAACAAAGACGGCTTTTGCGGCAGTCGTTTTGGTATCCATCTAAAGCCACGTATGAAAGTTGAGCACCAACACGCAGGTAGCGTTCGAAAGCACATTTAATTTCGATACGATGCATGCTTACCGCACACACAGTGCCCACTACAGGATTTATCTTTTCGTACTTTGAAGTGTTTTGAAGTTAGGCGAACTACATTCAATCAGTGAACACATTAATTTCATCGTCACGGGCGCAAATATTTTATCATCCTTTACATGCTCCATTAATTCGATAAGCCCTTTAAAGTTATGAAGGTGGGAACCACTTTTATAATTGAGAGGATCACAATTAATGCTGCGGCGATGAACCGAGCAAGCTTTGTTATCGAAATTAATTTTTGTCGAGGGCCGTGAAGGCCTTAATGCGTTCACATTATGAAACAATCGCACGGCTCATTTGACGCGAAGTTGAATTAAACGATAAACAAAGGCGCATTTTACCTTTTTCTTCGCTTTGCATACTGCGCACTTCTCAGTTCCATCTCACTCGGTAATGTTACCGGCATTAAAATTTGATAAGCTTCTGTAGTCACTTCCGCATCCATAAACATAGCTAGGAATACTTTCTTTTTGGATTTGGGCGCTAATAAATTCTTTAATGGAACGTCGCCTTTTATGATCAGGTGTTGGCTTAAACATTTGCATAAAATAATATATTTTTTCCCATAGAAAAAATTTGGAAACTATGGTTAAGATGACTTTTTTCAGTAACAGAAGAGAAAGATANCAAAACGTTTGCTATATGTATCATGTGTGGAAGATAAGCAGTTAACAATCGTATGTTTATTCTTTACTAGTAAACGCTCCCGTCAATCATGATGGAACTTAATTTAGTTTAAAAATATATCTAATATTGTATACATATGGTCCTCCTAAGCCAGAAACAGTCCGTCGTAAGATCCTAATAACTCAATATATTTCTCACCATTATTGACAATATTTATTCTACTGTTTTCAAGTCATGAAAGCCTACTTTACGTAAATTTCTGATAAAAATTATAAGAACTGATTATCCCCGTGCACTTATATGGAATAATTCATGAAATCAACATTCAGCTATGGCCTTAGTCGTCAAAGGGATGGGTTGTTTATTTCCCAAATTATTTACGAAATGTCCGTGTTTTTTATCAAAATCTCCGAAAGTTCGGGTCTATATCAATATTCCACGACTAAAATAAGAACCTATGATCATTTTCCTATCTTTTGACACTTCTCTTGATTTCGTAGGACCATTGTTTTTAATTTAATTTTATAAAAGATACAACCTCTACAAAGTCGAGAAAACGTACTTCACGTTCATCTCTTATGGAAACGTATTTTGTGCTCCTGGGTTCGAACCCGGGCCTTTACAGAGATGAAAATTGTTTTCCTGAAGGTTTCAGCATCGTAGAAACACAATGCAGTTTGTTTCAGATCTCTAAGTTAAGCCGTTTCTGAGATAAATAGGGGGACGGACAGACGGACGAACAGACAGAAATTTGCTTTTTATATGTATGATGATATCCATCTCATATAATCTAATTTTTATTACACTTCGTTGTTAAATCAAAGTAAATTTTTACTTCTTCAGTAGGATAGTGCTACAAAAAGATCTGCAAATATTTTCCGTTACAAATGAAGCAAAAGTCAACACATTGCAAGCATTCTTATATTTCTTGAGTGAATTACCACACACTAAAGGCATTAATTACCTAGAAAATTTCACTTAGGTAGAAATATTCACTTAGAAGTTGAAATTTTCGGAGATTGGTGATTCAAATCCAAAAAATATTGGTTGAGATCAAAGCTTTAATCCTAATTTAATTTCCTCTAACACAAATATTAAACTACTTTATTGATTTATCAAACAAGAACGCTCCCCCAGTTGATATTAACACTGTTCGAAAATTACGATGAAAAACTTTGCATTTCTTTCTATAATCGAGCCATTTTATTGCTCCCAACCGCCAAATCAAAGATAATAATTAAACGGCTTTCGAATCAGGTGCCAATCAAAGAGATTTCTGCTTTCTATACTATAATTTCTACTCATTCATGAAATCATCAAAATAATTCTAATTTAACGATTACGTGGTTATTTTCTCAGAAAATATTCAGAATATAAGAATAAGATGAATTCTGGCAAAGAAAAAATGTATGGCTTAGACCGTTTATTTACAAAAAGCAGCTCTGTGAAGCAAAGTACCCTTTTTTCGCCGCTCTGGTTTTCCCATATAAATAGCTCCTTCTCTCGTTAGCTATTTGTAAAACGTAAAATTTTTCGGATAAAAGGTAGATTATTATATGCATAGTTTCCTCTGACAGTCGTTATTCTCTTCACACATTAGGTAGAAAGTTATATTTTATATCGTGTAATTTTGTTCTCGTCGTCATAGCTGAGATTACAAGCATATTCATAGGAGAATAAATATTCAATTTTCACCCAAATTTCAAAATTTCCAATTAATTCGTACGTTTTGGCAATTTGTCGATTCGAAACAACTTCGAAAACGCAAACAAACTCGACCATAACAGGATTTGTGTTCAGTATAAATAAAGCTTATTTGTGTTCCGGCGCTCATTGGGGTACAACCTTAATTAAACGAACAGATCTCTGGGATAAATTCAACGTAGCCCAATGTGAAAAGATGTGTTATGAGGCTCGCTCGTACGAACATGGATATAAAATGTTTTCGTTTACATCTCATGTACGTTTCGGATATATAAACGATTTTTTTTTAATCGTAAGAAGTTTCCTTGTGCAAATAAAGCTATATTTTGTATTGATAAGTATATTTGATTCATTTTAGTCTTGGTATAGGTAACATAAAAAACAATCGGAAATACCCTATCTAGAATTATGGAAAACAATCCCAAAAAGAATATCGCTTGCGTATGCTAAGGGCAAATTTAGTACATGAAGTAAGCAGTGATAATGATAATTGATAGAGATAATAAAGGATTGGCAAATAATTTTCCTCTGCGCTGTAGGATATTTGCGGCGAATTCACAAATTTAAACAGGAAAATCGCACGAGTTTTATTAACCCCAAGTTTTCTCATTATGTGGAATGCGCTCTCAAACGCAAAGACACATATTGCAAAGCTTGTTTGCCCAAAAACTTCCAATCGCAAGGCTAATGTTTCCCAATTTCGCACGTGGCGAGAAACTGTTTATCTTCCGTTACGGAACTTATCATTCGCGATAGAAAAGCAGCGCGATGTTTTAGCTTTATTTGCAGATGACAAAAGCCGCAATCGAAAAATCAATCTAACGAAATGCACACACGAAAAGGGTTCGTAATCCTCTGCAAACTCCGCCGGAAATTACTCGTTCGATAAATCGTATCCATCGATTCTCAAAAGTCGAAAAATACTTAACGAATCCTTTCCATCTCTCGATTTTCTCTTTATACTTCAAATCGATTAAATAGATTTAGCACTCAAATGAAAGGACCTAACAGATGAATCATATCCGTTGTGACATACGCGAGGATCCATTCCATTATGTAACGTTGACCGCATACAGAAAAATCGGTACCATAAAAATGTGAGAATCGGTAAACGTAGTCGATAGCGCAAACATCAGTTGTGAACGGCGGGCGAGAATACAGAACGGAGACGAAAGCCCCGTTTTTACGAGTTTAAGAAAATCGGCCTCATTTGCTAGCTTATCGGGAAGCGAATATGAATGCGTTCCTTGGGTATATTTTTTCTTCGTTTTGTGCTCCATTTTTTCCACTTGGATAGGTGGGCGCCGACCTTACGGTTCGATACCTCCACAACGCCCAATTTCGCGTCCGTTGGGAATTTACGTATATTTCAGGACTTGAAAGTCGCAGAATGCGGGAAGATAAGATTACTCGCGGAAAGGCCGGACGATTGAAAATTATGGATGTATGTATTTTGAGCAAGCAATAGGGGTGAAGTGGGAATTAACCACGAAAGGAGCCGCTAAATGTAACGCTTCTCGATATAACTACCGAATTAATTTGAAGTAATCGAGCGACTATGGATAAACAAGTCATAGTTCAATTTTTTGCTACGATTTATGTTGAAGAAATCTCGACATAGGTTATTGTTGCTTAACGCTGTATGTGTTGCAAAAGACGATAGTCTTCGGATTTGTGTGCCTCTTTATGAAAACGTGACAAATATCTTTTTTATCGTAAATATTTCGCTGCAAATTAATGAAAACGACTTCGAAAACTGGACACTATATACATAACAGCTTCTACAATTCCATTATTATTAGCGGAGAAGTGTATAGTAAAGACGTGAAAATTGCTACTTCGCCACAAATATTAATGACTTTGCATCAACATAATTTTAGCATGACTTTAGAT
Organism: Ladona fulva; assembly: GCA_000376725.2. Taxonomy (NCBI): domain Eukaryota; kingdom Metazoa; phylum Arthropoda; class Insecta; order Odonata; family Libellulidae; genus Ladona; species Ladona fulva. Next base: position 2,026,205 of record KZ308153.1, on the reverse strand, counting down.
ACAATTAACTGTATTATATGGGTATTTCATGGGAAAACTTGCGTAATATATATACACGGATGAACGTAAATTGAAAATATTCGAGTGAGTAGCAATGTTATTTAAGGTTCAACCATAAACTGTAACGATGCAACGTGCCATTTTCCTGAAAAATACATTATCCGGAATTCCGAGGAATAATTCATACGTCCAAAACGAGGCAGAAATTCGCAAAATTTTCACTTCCGATTGCCAGAAAATGCCAAAGATGACGAATTTATCCGAGCATTCAAAAAGCCGCGTGGAAAATTCTCCACCTCCGCTAAATTATGCTAAACCGTGTCCGATCCTATGTCATCGAATCAATGTTAACGGGGTCAGAGCAGATGATATTGCGTAAAACTTGGGGCCGCTGCGGGAAAACGGGTCCGTTATTTATGGCTTTTTGAACATTCGTCTTTATTTACTGTCGCCTCGAAATAGGATCGCGTTAATGAGTGAAAGAGCGTGGGAGATATTGCGTGAATTACATTTCCAGCGTTAATGACACGATTTACGCCTTGTTTATTTGGATCGATTCTGGCAGGCTCGGGAGCTCTCTCTTTAAAATGTTTAAATACTCGTATTGCTCTTATTTATTTAGAATTAATCGCCCAAATTGGTATTTTTTATTTATGTTTTAGTTTCTCAATTTTCAGTAACTTTCCCTATTTATTTGCATATGAGGATTAAACGGAAAAGCTAGGGATGAATGAACTTTTTAGTAAATTATATAATCAAGGGAAATTTTGACATGAAATTTCAGGGTTTCCCCCAGGATGTCATGAGTTCTACCCAAGAAATTACCAAAGAGGCCATCAGTTCTATAAGATGTGTATAGCGCCACTGGCAAAATCACTTTGCAATTCAAGATATAGATAGTTAGAAATATTCATGGCCTCTGGAATTACCCAATGTACATACATTGGGTAATATTATTATCTATTTATTATTATTTTCTATTTATTTTCAATCATATCCTGTTGGATTCCGGATGGACCAAAAAATCCAATAGAAAATTCTATTAGATGCATTTTTATCGAACTCTTTGCGAATCTTATTTATATTTACATTTGATAATTTACTGATGTAGATGAACAAACTGTATGCTAAGAAAGGAAATTAAACTTAGATTCTTGTTGCCATCATCGATTTTTGCATCCAAATCATAATCGCCAATACTTTGTGTGCTTTCGTTTTCAATTGATCAAATTAACAGATACATCCAACCAGAGCCGCGCCTAACCTATCTTCCGACCGGTTAAAAACGTAATTTGCTGCCCCTAAGAATTAAATACCCAAACCAAAAATTTCTTGATTTACAGGTAAGAATTGTTTTGAAATGCTGAAAAACCAGTGTTTAATGGCTTCGTTGCCCTGCTTTCCTTGGTCACAAAACATCAGTAACAATTTATTGTGCATATTCCGTATCCCGACGAAGTGAATTGTTATTACGAGTTTATAGTTCTCATTGCTTTCGACTATAATTACCATCGCAATGCCAATGCAAATAACGTAAAATGGTATGATTTGTATGAAATCTATTTTCCGTTACTACATTTGGAAGTTTTTATATAAATCGTATTGTTACGTAAATAACTATGGAAGTTTCTGATAGAAATCGTATTGTAACGTAAATAACTTCGATTAAATCCGCTACAATTATATTCATTTCTCATCTGAAGTTATCTGTAATACTTTCATCTAAATGTTTACCAATCTTTAATACCTCATCATAGTCTTTCCTAGAAGACTCGTGTGTATTACACAGAAAGTAACAATTGTGTTGTTGTAATACTTATAATAATTGGCTACGCTTCCGTTGCCGCCCTTTAGGTGCCGCCGCCCGGTTGCGATGCACCCCTTGCACCCGAAGGACGGTGCGGCTCTGCTCCCAAAGCTTAATAACATTAATGATTAAAAGGAAGGAAAGGATTAAAAAGAAAAAGGTCTTTAGACAAGTGTATTTGTAACGCTTCCGAAAGCCATGGATTGTTCTCCAGGGAGCTCCGTTGGTGGGCAGAAAGCCACGATGTGTAGGCGATACTCCTTCCTATCTTACGGAAAACGGACACCTCACTAGTCACCTCTTAGATATGGAGTAATTAAACAGTTGCCGGATTGAAAAACGCCGCATCCTCGATCATTAGACTTTTTAATTTATCGTTAATTGCAGAATTTCCCGCCAGGGGAAGCGTCGCTCATTAAAAGCGATTGCGTTAATCTACTATCTCCGGTGTATTATGTTTGCTCCTTCGCCTCCTTAATTGCTCGCGTGTTAATTTTCCCATCGTGGAAACGCCTCTCCTGAAAATAATTCAAACAGACGTCGAGTCGTTACGTATCAATCTTACCGTGAGATGGAAATTAAGGGGAAAAAACAGAAGTTAGATTCTGGGAAGAGTTAAGATAGTGGGATGGAGGGGAGTGAATGAAGCATGCTCAAGTGTCGGAAAAATTTATTGATTATCATTTTTTAGCTATCACCATAGTAACGCTAAGTATTTACTTTAAATATATGAATTTAAGGAATGACGTTATGAACACATTAAAAATTAAATTTGCGTTGCATCAAATGTTAAAAATATGAAAATTTAATGCTATAAATACATAAAATAATAAAAATAATGACACGAAAACCATAACTGCGGATGCCCAGAATATTCTATTCAAAATAGTTTTTTTTAACTGTCAAATTGGTTGTATTCTACTAAGTATTTTAAGTAGAATACTTTATTAATGGCTAAAGTTTTATTATCTATTAGCATCGCATTTAAATTATTAATCATTCTATACGATTTCGTCCAAATAATTCGGAATTGAATTTGCAATGCAATGAGTGTCTTATAACACATGGATAATCTAAACTATAATATAAACTTTGGTATTCCTTTCACTTGTCAAAATTTGAAAATATCTTTGTGATGAAATTGCCTCATACCGCTACATATTGTTGCAATTATGAAAGAAGACATAATATTTTTTGCGTAGTTATCAATATATGGTTATTACGTATTTATTTAGATCATTTACACACTATTTACACACATTTATAGACTAGTAATTATCGGTGCGTCATTATCATGAATGCATGAATAGGTTAATATACATACTTATACTGACCGTATTATGGAAGTAGATCAATAGCTGCCAAAGATAGATACATAAAATTCAAGGCTTCAAGATTTTCCCTCCTATATTTCCACATGACATCCCAGAATAGCAAAACACTCCAGATTAAGGATTTTACCAATCACTCTAAGCAGCCCCTTTTCATTACACTACGTCATTAATTCCCTCCACCTCATAAAAGCTACCTTGCCTACTGCACATTCAGTTTATGGATTATATGAAACCTATGGGAATAGACGCGGATTAAAACGGAACGCGAAGTGGAAAGCGGAAAGGATTACGAGGAAAATTGAAAGAGAAATACAAGGTCGTTACGGAGAATAGGTATTATTAAAAAAAATAGCAATTCGGATTATAGCACGGTCGGACACGCAAAGGTTCCTCCCATCTTCCGCTTGGTTAGGGACAACCGAGATGAGCAATCCGGGGGAAAAAATGTATTCGAAAGGAAATGCCTTTCTTTTTTGGCGAGACCTCGTATTTCTCTTTACTTTTATCGCTCCCCCGGGTTTTATGTTTTTGGAGCACGCATGCGCGAAATGGGAAAACATTTTTTTCGAGATATCGTCCAAATGACGCATGTGTCCCGTTGTTTATTGCTATTTATCTTCCCGGATTTTTATCTGACTGCGGAACTTGAAAGGAAAAGAGATGCCTTCGAGGCATTTACACGCGATTTTTTTCAACATTCGAGTGTATCACGAACGTGGTTCAGTAGCGTCGTTAAGTCCCTACCTCGGCTGTTGAAATAATGATAAGAAAGCTCTCGAAACAGAATTACGTAAATAGTTAATTTGTCTCTAGTTGAAGGAAGTGTCACGGGGGGATGTTTGGATTTTTGCGGTAGTTCTACCACGTAATTGCTTCGCAGCGTTTCAGATGGTTCTAATTTATACCTCGAGATTCTAATGCTTATAAAATGAGTATGATTAGACAGCTACGGAATTGCCTAAATGGCTAATTTGCTCACGATTCTCGGGTAGGAATTTGGTGTGATTTAACAGAATTATTTAATCACCACAGGAAATACTGCAATAGTTTCGAAGGCTCAAAGGAGTTGATAATTTTCGAGAGCAGGAAAGATGATGAAAATTCTGTTATAGTGAGGGCTTATTTTTTCTTGTTTACTATTATTAAAATATTTAGGAACTATTATGTGTAATTGCTGCTATTATTTTCGTTTTTACTCTAAGGAATAATTCCAAAAATATTTTTAAATTTTTAATTTTTATGTAGAATATCCCCGGAAATTGCTATTGTAACATAATATATATCACTCTGAGATCATATGTTTGAGGCTAGCGATTCGTGTAAATAAAAAGATATGATTAGATAAGTTTTCATTCTTGTCCTGAACATTATCATACAATGCTTTTTTATTGCTGCTGACAGTTTTAGACGGCAAGAGAACTTAATCTTTTACCACGATGACATTTCAAAGCAAAGGTTTAATCTTTATGCTGGCTTCTCTCTTACTTTATTTACGTTTTCTTTTATTATCATTACCATTCATAGTCAAAGTGCCGTTTCACGTTTCTGGCGAACTTATCATATCTTTCATAAACACTTGATATAATTTTTATGGTCAACTTTTATTTGGGTTCCTTGATATATCCTTATCGCTTTGGTTGTGACATAATCGTTGTCGCGTAGTTCATTTATTTTATTAACATGTATATAATTTATTATCTGAATACCCATCAGGAACACTAGGTCTTTAAAATGGATCGTTAACCACAAAGAAGTATGTCAGTGTAGTACATAGAGAAACTAATACAAAAATAATAAAGTATAAAGAAGGATCAGATACACAGGTAAATAATAATAACTTCTATAATGGATACAGGAAGCTAATCCCAATAACATCTACTTTAATGAATATTACAAACTATAACAAAGGACGAACACACACGGCCATTCCCTCACCGGAAAAATCCGAATCCGTTGATTGGGGGGTTGAAGCGTGAACATGCTAGCGCGCTAACCACTCCCCCACCGTGGCCGGTAAATTCTATCTAATTACATGAATTTAATCAAAATGAGACTTAGAGAAGTAAATTAATGAGGTATGTCGTAGGTTGTTTATGATAATTATCCTTAATTGAAAGAAAATGGGATGTGGTGCATTAGAATTGAGGATGAAACATTGTCAGATTGATTGACAGAAAAGACTTAGCCCCCGTATAATAAGGATAACTTCTTTAATAGAGACAGGAAGTTATCGATTACAACCATCTTAATAACTGTTCTTGTTTACGAACAAAAAAATCACTCCCTGGACAGAAAAATTGTACAAACCGTGACTCAAACCAGGGATATTTGGGTTGGAGCGCTAGTACATTACGTTACATTGTACGTTAGCCATCACATTGTACGTTAGCCAATCCGACACCGCAGCCAACTGGTACACCCAAAATGGAATTTAACTAATGGTTACTTTATCACCCGGCAATTTAATGGTTTGTAAGAGTTAAAGTGAACATTGCAGTTAATATCCTTAATGCATATGATTATTAGTTGTGATATTAACTATATTCTTCGCTTTAACTCAAAAGAAAACATTATAATACCAAGCCTTAAAGTAGACATAAGTCCATTTTAAGTATACATTATAAAACCAGACTTTAATCTTTTAACGAAAGGAGAGAATCTTATGTGCATCTTTTATCTTCAATCTTTAACAGAAAAATTAGGAATTACATTCCTCTCCCATAATATCCCAAGAATAAATTAGAAGAAATATTCCACCACATGTATTAAAAGCGGACATTTCAGTATTTAATTCTCGTTATTCAAACAAATTCAACGTTATTTCAAACTGTTTTCTTGTTCCGAGGGAAGACAAAGAACCCCCTGCGATTCTTTCGGCACAATGAACGTTCACGAAGAAGCGTAATTAATGCTCGTGTTTGCAAACCGTTAAACAAGGGAGAAGACCCAAGGTCAGAACAAATAGATTTCGGTCGAAACGGAGGAGTCTCACCGTCCGGAGGGAAACGAATTTCACGGAATAATAACGTTATAAAAAGGCTCTCCAAAGAAAATGGAATAATATTGCGGAAAGAAAGGACTCCGGAGCGTGAAAAAGGATAGACCGTGCAGCGGCCGTCGCGGACAAAGGGATATAAATGCATTAAAGAGGCATGCTGCCCGTTCCTTACACTTTTAGTACATAACACTATTCTTTCCGGAGTGAATTTAATTGCGCCCGTACAATTCTTTCTTCCCGTAAAACCTCAGCCCCTACTTCATTCCCGTCTTACTTTTTTTCACGCTCCTGCCTCTGAATTTTCTGGTCTGCTGGCCTTTTATCAAGCCATTTTGAAACCATTAGAAAGGGCCATAAAATGATTAAGATACGGAACTACTTACGTAATTACTCGAAGCATTCTTTTTCTCTCCTTAGCACGTAAGCGGAATCCGCGGTATCAAAGATCTAGATCTACATGGTCGCCGAGCAGAAATGTAGTTATATTTCACTGGGAAAGAGTCGTCTTTTTTGTTGCCGGGTTGCGTTAATGGGGGATAATTCGGCATTGTATGGGTTTTTGTTTTACTCCACGGAGGTTTTTTCTCAAACTTCGCAGTTTTGTGGTTTATTCCCGTTTAAGCTAGTCTCTGAATATACGTTGGAATGGAAGATTTTTTAGGAACGATATTCTTGCTTCTGTGTTCCTTGAAGAAAAGAATTTTCCTGGAAAATGAATATAAAAACGTAAATTCTTAAGTGCGGTGCTCTCTTTTCATTATTTTTAATTTTCTCCTTTATGTATTTATGGATAGTATGTATAGTGTAATGGTTGCGGCCAGTAAGGACCTGAGAGCTATTTTCTGTCTTCTCTCCTCCTTTCACTTGCTGAAATTTTAAATTCCCTTTCTAAGAATCACGCGTCCTCTCCGTATAGCGCATAAAATTATCGCTCAATGCGTGCTCAATGATAGATATCCGTAAATTACGCTATACTGCAATTTGTTGTTCTAAAAATAGTCTTTTTAGAAAGATATTTCATTCGTCACCTCTTCTCTCGGCGATTTCTCTTGAATTTCTCGAATTAATTTAAAGTCTAACCAAGCAATTTCATTTCACTCTCGTAAAGATAACAAATTTAGAATCAGAAAGTTGTAGTCGTTTTAGATATATATTTTTACGAGGATTGAGGTTTGATGTCAGATACGATTTCGAAATTTCCGTTCCGCTCGTAGTAAAGTCGTTCTCCTTTTTCCTTTTCAATGACCTACATCCGCGCTCATGAAGGTGTTAAAATTAAACGGAACTCAACCTCCAGCAGCTCATTAAAGTTTATAAATGCTTCGCCATGTTTTGTCTTATCAAGTGCTATTCGGAATAAGTCGGAGGTGATCAAGCGTGACTCTACCGTTAGATTAGTTAATACATAATTAAAGTAGTATGCAGCTTCATATAGCCGTCATAATTCCATTTAATTGATAATAACGCAATGTATTAAAAATAACGATCATTCTTCGGATCGAATCATTACTGTCTGCTTTTACTCCAATGTATGGCAGAACAGATTATGTGCTTCATGGTGCGTTTATGGCTTATGGTAGAACTAGCTGAAGTGCCCGTTGACTCTCAACGGGGAAAATAGATGTCGGATTAAATATAGTATACCTATTGGTACATAAGAGAAAATAACATCTTGCATCTGAGTTTAGTCCAATGGAAAAGGGTATTGAAAACAAAAATTTTCTAATCAAAGTTCGAGGCCGAAATCTACAATCAACAATAAGAACGTGAATCATTGAAGTGAACAGTGAACAGAGTGAACAGAAAAAAAGTCTGTACCCGATAAAATCGAACTTTACGTGTATTTCTTATGGAAAGCTATCTGAACCATCTTGGTTCAAACCCAGCAAATTTTGCGAATGAAAAATTGACAGTACTTCCTTCCGGCTCACAGAGAACACGTATGCAAAGTTTGATGCAAATCGGACAAACGGTGTGGACTCCAATCGTGAACAAACAAACACACAAACACACAAACCCACAGAATTTCTGCTTTATATATATAGATAACAATGGATGTTGATTCGTTGCTACAACATTCACTTGATTCGTTGCTACAAGAATAACTGATCTCTCTCATTAGGCTATTGCAATTTTGATATTAATATATCATAATTCTGAACGTTATGAGAACCAATTCCAAATATTTTGTATTTTTTTAAATCTTCACGGTATCTTATGCTATGAATCTTTTTCGTCCTGGAAAGGCTAAGATACACTTATAATTCAAACTTTGAATGAGTAACTACGAATAGGCGTAGATTCAAATGAAACAGACCATCATAGTCGGTAGCGTATTAACAAAAACTAAATCTGTCACTGAATCGCTAAATTGATCCAACGTGACCCATTAGTCTCGTAGCAGTTGTCAATCTGAACGTTAGCTCAACATAGCTGAACTTTTATATAATTCACTCTTTTACGCAAGAAGGAAAGTTTAATCGCAATCTCCATTTATATGCCCCACGGAGTTCCCCGCCTTATAATTTCCTACCTGCAAGTGCTTCACTTATCTTCAACTACACATTTATATTTCTTCCTATCTATCACCCCGTATAATTTCGCCGCTGCATTCCTGATTTATGTCGCAATAATGTTGTTTTTCAGATGATTTTTTCACCTTTCCCCTCGTCGTCAAAAGCGACTCGAAGTCTTACCGTGATAAAATACGCGCAGGACATATCTTTACGGGGTAAAAATGCAGATATGAAGCAAGAATAGCACTTACAATTGCATGAACGTTTTATCCCACTTTACCTTTTGCATTCTCAGACGATTCATAAAAGATGGCACGTTATAGTACATCTTTAGAAGAACAAACAAGTGGTGAAGTGGGGATATTTAGAGACAGAGCTCAGCTTGCCTGAGAATCCTGGATAGAAAAGAGACTTGGTTTAAGCCTGTTTCTTTGTCTACTATTTTTTGTTTGTCACAAGCTATGTACTTATGTGCGAGGTAGGGCTCAAGAAAAAGTCTGAGCTAGCCACTGAGTATCATTGGTTGGTCCCCTGAAATTCTCGAATTGACCAATAAAATGCATTATGCCAATGCTTGAAAACTGATAAAATGCACTCTAGAGTATGACTGAGATCAAAGATGCCAATTAAATTTTTTAAATGTCCCTAGATGAGCCCTGGAAAGTAGCAAAAAAATGCGCTAAACTCGAAAAAAATATCGCTAAAAATATTTTTTAATTAAAACGTTTAAATTGACTACTACAACTTAAATATCAGTTCATAAATTAAATGTATTATATGAGTATTAAATCTTTTATCAACTGAAAGTATTGATATTTAAATTTTATTTCAAGCATGTTATATTAAGTGTAGATAGAGGAGGGCCGAAGTAATAGAACACGCTACATATAGTGCGAGAAGTCGCTAAAACAACAAATGTCGCTAATGGATGGAAAAAGTCGCTAAATAGAGCGACAAAATCGCTAAATTGGAAGCTATGACAGAGATTAAGAGGTAGCGAAAGGCCATGGAATACTATCTAACGGCGTCATTACTTTTCAAGGAGACACTTCATTGAGAAGTGCCCGTGCGTTTCAAGTTCAAGCATTTTATTCCGGTACCGTACATTTTTGTACTGTAAGTTACCCAGGACATATCTAGCTTCTTTCAGGACTGAAACCTGGAATGAGTAAAGATTTCCAAATGTAGTGAGCAAAATAGATTTATTAGGTGGTATCTTCTTTATTTTTGGAATTGAAAACTTTACATCTAATATTTTCTGAACTACGATTGGTAATTATCAATAATTTTCGTTATGAATCAAGCATTAAAATGAAAATGTCATGAATACCTAAGCAAGGTATACTTGCCAGTTGAATTAACTTGTGGTGTGGAGTGTTGTGTATGAAGTACCAAGTGCATTAATTAAGCAAATCATCACTATGGAAACTACGTCAAATAAACTTAGGTATAGGCTACCTTTACATTCACTTAATGTCTATTAATTACATACGTCATATATTAATCAATTGATTAACGTACTTATCAAAGAAAGAGAATGAGAATTTTTTTTTGAGTCTCTACGCATATCGGAAGACTTATCTTCATCAAGTTATTAGATAAGAGTAAAAGTGCGTCATCTTTTCAATTCCTTTTTAATAGATTTCTACCACATCTTGGCCTTTTCAGTCAATTTGATTTCTTGAGTCTACTTTAGTTACATGCATGTCACAGTAACAAAAACTCGGAAGCCTCCTGATGCAGAACAATGCTCATTCAGGCGTATCCGAATCAGGCGGGCAAAGGAAAAGAACAGCATACGAAACAAAATTTTCCGCTCACTGAATCGAAAATAATTTCCCTTCTTTTGAAATCTTGCGCAAGAAAAACGTCGAAAACAATGAATCATTCAATTAGCGGAAACCTCCCCCATTCCGCCAGGATATACCTTTCCAAAGAGTAATCGAGAGGTTAAAATCCTCTCTCCTCCCCCGCAGCATTTAGGTCGTTAATATGCTGGCACCATTGCTTCTCCAGCGAAGCCATAACGCACGCGAGATGCGGGCCGTCCAGATAAGCATTGACATGCGCGCGGCGTGTCGTTACACGCTTCGCCAGGGAAATAAATTTTCCCGAAGAAAGTGCCACATTGAGGCGGGGATAGCTAAGCGAGGAAGCTCTTTCGCATGGTGGCGATGAGAAATTGTTAAGCTCGTGTACCGCTATTCCGTAACCGCCGGGTTCGATACCCGCTTCAACCAATGCGGGCCTGTAATTTCTTTTTCACCACGGAGTCGTGGTTTGTCGTGATCGCTCCCGCGATATTCTCTGCTTGTTCAGCGGCGCAAATGAATATCCTTTTTAGGATAGGCGATGAGCCAAGAAAATTGCCTTCTATGGATTATTCGCATGCTATCCAAGGAGCGGAGTTACTGAGACATCGAGGTATCTTTTGAATAAAAAGATAAATATTTTTCGCATTAATTTCCTTTCTTATATATTTTCGAATTAAAATATTTTCCTAGAATTAAAATGCGTTTCCAATAAAAAAAGCAATTTTTTAAATAAAAAAATTAATAAAATGTTTAGACTGATTGAAGTCTGAAGAAGAAGTTGGGAGAGATGCGTAATCGGGCTTTTTTCCTTTATTAAAGGGTTTAATAAATAACTATCAGAATAGGGGCATCAAGATATATAATTGTATAATTAGTATTATGATAAGAACTAATGCGTAAGAAAGTGAGGTTAAAGGAAGCGTGATGAAATAAGTACGTCGAAAGCGGAAAATATATTTTTAAAGCTTTCTCTTCAATTTTATTACTTCAATTATAATATTACTTCAGAAGTAATATAATATTACTTCAAAATACCTACTACATCGGCATTATCTTTTAAGTCTGTCTGTAAAGTATTCAGCCCGAAGGTCGGTTGGGAGCTCACCCCCTCTGCCATCAGCTACGAAGATCTAGGAGAGGGAAATGAGGCTTACTTGGCAAGATGAGGAGTGAGGTAGTCTGCTGTTGCGTTCCTCAGTGAGCCAGAATGCTATTCAGTACAAGCCCACGTTAGTGAAGCACAATGACCCTACGAGTAACACTGTATAAGGAGAATCCTTAATTAATGCTATTATTCAGCATAAATCATACCTCAGTAGCTTTCATATCATCAAAGCCATGAACAAGACTGAGATAAACAATTATATTAAAGATACATTTTTCTCTACCCTGCACCATAAGACAAACGATAAACATTTCAATGATACAATAAACAATGGTGAAAATATTGGCTATCTAAAGAAGAGTATATAATGGGCGATCGAGGGTTTTCCTTACGAATTGGATTGCTATAACGAATGTTTTCGAGCGTACAAACATTCGTAAATGACCCAGAAAAATGTAGACTTGTTGGCATTTAAGATTATAGTAATACTTAAGTTGATTTTACTTGCATTTTTACGTTTTGTAGCATGAGGATGCTCTCTTTCGTCAAATGAAGTTTTCCGTTATCAAATCATGTTTCGTAGTAAATTATCTTCTTCAGGGTATACATTGTTTTACTTTATTGAGACGTGAATAATTTCTTTTTATATCGCTTTGCTTAATTTAGACAAAGGCATAACGAATATTTATTTATTTTATATCCATACAAACATCCATTTATGGGACAATTACAGCAGTGGGCTTCAGACAATGACCATAGACGAACACACACCCTAACCATTCCCTAACGGGAAAAATCCGACTACGCGGGATTCGAACCTGGGACTAGCCGGAAATGTTTTTTTAATGTCATCAGCGCAGAAATAATAACTAAATAGGAACTAAAAACATATCTAGGGAGAAAGTCCCAAGGTTCACAGATTTGAATTATGATTTAGAAAGCTTTCATTAGATAAATGCATTTAAAAATAATAAAACCTTTTGTTTTCCTTAGTCAAGTGTTACAAAATGCCGTAAATAACTCCATTTTCTTCATTTAGTTTTACCTAATATCTCGTGTTACTGCCTGAAGTACGTACTAACAGTCGCTGTTTTTGGGAAGATATGTATCGATATTCTTTAAAAAAAAGAGAACCTACCTATTTTGTAACCAACGTATCATTGAAAATCTGTTACCTGTTTTGTTTATAGGGAAAACACGTTCGCGTAGTAATAACATGATAATTCATTCATATCACGGTTTTTGTGATGTAAATTTATGCACTTAACAAATTTTGATTCTTAATTTAAATTTAATGACCGATAAAATGCACATTTGTCCTTTCCTTTTATCACTTTATTTTGATTTTTTATTCATCTCCGACATGGGAATGCTCGTAAATTACCCTAATTTAATTATCTAGGCTCTCCGGAAAGCCATTCGGGTAACGTGTTCGGCTTCGATGAAAGAGGTTCGGGGTTCGATTCCCCGGTGGAGGCTCACGTGCGAAATGTCCTTAGCTGTCGTATCACTATTAAAACACTTATACTGCTTAATTACCTTACATATCTTTTTTATTATTAAGATAAACGTATAAACAAAATTGTGCCATCCTCAGGGAGATTCTATTTATAGGAAGGGGCAGAAATACTTTGCCCTAACAACGCAAAGGTTCGCACTCTGCCAAAGAATGATTTATAGTTACTGTTGCTGGGCATCCTTTATTTTAGAGGACCTTTCTTTACATCAAAGTTTAATCCTTCAAAATTATCTAACCAGCCTGACTAGTCGGGCTGATGACTTTACAATCAAATATAATAATAATACAATCCAATATACATACTCGTATTAACTTACCTACAAAGGAAGGCATCAAATTGATAACGTAAAATTACGTAAATTATCTATAAGTAACCGGTAACAGTTAATGACATTAAAATTCGATGGTTAAACCATGTTGCTTGATAATAGCTGACTTCGTTACTACACGAGGAAAGGCTACCTATCCATATTCTACTGATAACCCTAATAACAACATTACTTCTGTTAGAAATCATATATATTTCGCAGTCAGAGTTTGCTAGTAAAAGTTTTGAAACGCATTCCAAGTCTCATTTTTCGAGTATCATCGTAGGTAATAACATCTGCACATTCAACTAGGGGAAAAGTAAGAGAAAGGGGAAGCAAGGAAAAAGTCTGGAAGATGATCTGCCTTATTTTTACCTGCAAGGCGATCCCGCTGTAAAACTCCCCTCGGAAGCTGAAAGAGTCGAATTTATTTTACTCGTCGAGATCTCAAGATGAAGAGAGAGAGGTTAAAAAGGAGAGAAAAAATCGCATCCAATCTGAGACCTAATTAGTAACGGCTTCGGCAGGTTTCCTTGATGTCGAGAGACCCTCGTTGCATATCTTTCTTCGTTCTATTTCCACCTCTTTGAACGACTCCTCCTCCTGTTTGACTCCACCTTAATCCCCTCCGCCGAGGGCGACTTTTGAAAGGAGTCCCGCCAATTAAGCTCACTTCCATGAGCAGCCAAGCAGTGGTCATTAAGCGAGGCAGAGATCTGGAAGAGAAGATGGGGCAAGGAAAGGAAAGATGAAAGGAAGAAACAGACAGACAAACGGTTTAACCTCACGAGTTGAGACATTTTTGGAATTTTACCTCGATCTAGATTTGACCCGGGAGTATTGTGCTATAAAGTTGGCAGCTGCGGCCTTGATTTTGTGAGATTGCAAGGGAATAATAATGTGGCGTCTTTATTAGGTAGGCTCATGATTTTCTCTTGCTTTTAACTCGACGTCTTCGGAAAACAAGAGCTACCGAAAGTAAAGCAAAATTAAGGGAAATATTTTGTGGGTGTAAAAATACCAGAGTCTGCGCATCGGAGATGTGCTACAGAAAAACACCAAAAGAAGGGGGTTAAGAAAAGCGGTGAAATCTGCTGAAAGCTCAGATTTTAAATTTAAAATTGTACAAGACAAAGCGCAGACGATACAAGTGCATTTTATAATGGGTAGTAGAAAAAGCAACGCTTTGCGAATTTTGCAGAAAAAAGAAAAGGAAAACAGCAAAAAAAATCGAATAAGTTGCTTGACATGTTATTAAAGGATATAGAAATTCAAAAACTCGCCTGAAGTTACTCGGTTGTGTCTTTTTACAACGGAAAGGACAAAAGTTTTCAATTAAACCAAATGTAGTAAAGGCTTAAGTTAAATGAACCGCAGTTTATTCACATAGATATCACAGAATGATGACATGCAAAAACAGATTTTCTTAGCCAATGCATCAACAGCAGGTATAAATTCCTAATTATACAGACATAAAAACACTGTAACTCCAAGTAGGTTAGGGTGTGTTTTCCAATGTCATACCCCTGTTTCTGTTCTTCACTTGACCTTAATCATACCGTTGGCATTTTCATTATTTTTCCCGTTTTATTTTATACCAATTTTTGTTATTTTGGGATTTTGTTTCATTTTATATTTTCCTTGTATGTTCTCTACGGACTTCCATTCATTAATAAACTTATCTACAGTAATATATACCAGTATATAATTTATTTACAGGCATGGAGGGTTACAGGTTGGTTTATAAAATGAAACAAGATACTTAAGTATGTATGTACTATTTATAGAAAGTAAAAGATTTTCTTCGAAGATTATCGTATATCAGCGAATTAAAAAAAATATTTCTCTCTTCCATCGCAATACAAAATTGGATGTAATTAACCATCGCAACCGCAAGCATGAAGGACGAGTGATGAGAGAGGAGTAAAATCTCCCAAGATAATGAAAATTTTCATCGCAATGGTGCGAAAATTAAATGAACCGGTCATATAATTTTGACCTTTACTTCGTATGAACCGTGATCAGTAGTATGACTTGTCCTTGCTTCGTGAAGCGCTACTAATAAAAAGAAATTTAGAATTTTTACAAGATTAATTCCTCGCAAATTACAAACTTTACATTTTTAACTATGCATCCGGATATCCGCATAGTTTACGTCGGATAAACCGAATAACACGTTTCAGTTCTATTAGGCAGATTAAATTTATTCATTAGCGTGCATTGGATAGAAAATGAGAATAATTTTCAATGATTTTTAGATGTTTAAGAGTAAAATTCGTAGGTTTTGCAGAGCGAGTTTGTCAAGCAAGGTATATGCACGTATACACTTTCTTAGATCGTTAGTTCTCTTTGACGAGCATCGATGGTTGAAAGCTCCGACCAAGTCCTTCCAAATTCCGCTACTTCGCGATGATCTCATTACCCGATAGGTTCACTGTAAGAGGTTTTCGTTTCACTGTCGTTCTTATCCAATATAACGTCGAATTGAGTCGAGATGCTCGCAGATGCACTCCCCTAGGTACCGTCTTCATGACGTTAAGCCAGCGGGAAAATTATTTCCGATTAGCGTCGCTTTGATGTACCCCTTCGATAGTAGACGAACATCCTCATCCCAAATCGAATTTACTCACACTCATTACACCTCAATTTAGGTAAGGTAGGGTCAGGGTTTATTTGCTTCCTCGTTTAGTACCTTAAGCAATTGGTAAATAGGGATTTTTCGAAACATTATACACCCCTTGTTGACTGCATGCTATAGCGATTGATTTTACCCTTGAGCAAAATTTGGGTAAACTCAAGTGTTTGCATCTAAGGAAAAATAATAGGAATAAGAGAATTAATAGTCATAAATACTGTTCCGAAAAGCAGAATACTCCATAATTGGTTGAGTTTCATCGCGGATTTGCATTTTACATGTATTTTCATTTGGAAGGGGTAAAATTAAATTAATTTAACTCATTTTAACCATCACCGCCAGGTCCTTTTTCAACCAACTTCGGATGTGAGCATCCCAAAGCATGCCGCAATTCTCCCTGTTTTGCCAGAGTTACCGTACTACACTTGGGTAGATGGGTGAAGTCATCTATATCCTTCGTGGTTGCTTCTTATACAACGTGCAACTAAAACTGCAGCAACTCGACAGTTGTCTTTACTTCTCCCCACAAGGCAAACCAATATCCATCCTAAGGGCCTTATGTTGTAAAAAATATCTTTTACACCTGACAGTATCCTGATTCTTAGACTGTCTTTCCTGCCTTTTTTATGACACATACATGCCAGAAATAGAATCGAACTCTATTTACACAGAATATTTTTAATAAGAATGAAGACAGCTATCTAACTGCGAAAAATCTAACACAGTCTGAATAAGGTGCTAATTAATTTAGAAACAGAAAGTATCCAATTATCGAAAAACAGACATAAAATATACACAAAACATGTTCCGTAATATAAATGAGTTTCTGTTATGTTATTCATGAGCAGATTTTATGTTATTAATATTTGATTATATAATATTATATAATCAAATAACACTTAATTATATACATAATTATAGTAATTAGCTCGATTTTCTTTAGTTATTTGGTATAGATACTAACAGTCCATGTTTAGCAGTTATGAGATAATGTATTATATTAATTCACGTTTTTTCACTAATCTCCTAATATCAGCGCTGAAACATGCCTCCATCGGTGAGCACTTCGAAGCACGGGGTTTTAACTGCATATTCCGAGATAATTTAGAAATCAACATTGGAAGAATGAATGAAAACAGAGGCGATTCAGATTATTATGCGAGAGAAATATGTGCGAGATAATCTTTATGTGGCATAACGAAATAGTAGTGGGAGAAAGATACATTTCGTGGGAGAGTAAGGAAGGATAAAAGAACTCGGAAGGGGCAAAAGGAAGCGAAAAATTAACGATCCAGTAAAAAAGAAAATGATGTGAGCGCGGATTACTGAGGCGAGAAGTGACGCAAAAAGCAAGGAACAGCAAAAAGAGATATAGGTAGACAGGAAGTGGGAGATTATAAAAGTGTCGGGTGTTGGAATAGGAGGGAAGAGACAGGAGGGAGAGAAGGAAAAATGTGGGAGGGGTGTGCTATACAAGAAGACGGAATCAGGGCAAAATCTAGATTTGAATGATTCATTGAAAGTTTTTAAAGTTTCGTTGCGCCTAATATCGGTTAAACGTATCTGTAATGAAAATCTAACCAAAATTCTTAAAATTAATGTACACAAGTATAAGAAAAGCTTCAGCACAATTTGATTAACACGGAATGCGAGTCGTATCTTTTACACACTTTTGACCTAGTATTTCTAGCAAGTAGAAAACGAGACATTTTCGATCGATTAAACTGGACTAGTTAACAAGAAGTATCTCAGTTTATTCATTGCATTTTGTAAACGGTATATCTTTACCAAAGAGAAGTTTACAACGTTGCATAAGGCTCGGTCAAGTTATGTTCGAATATCGTGATAAATATGAAAATAAAGAACTATGACTGTTTATTATAAAATTTACTTTCCAATTTGGTAAAGTTGTCAAATTTTTTATTTCATTTTTAGCTCATTAATTTTGGCTAGTTTCTTTTAATATAATCTGAATAGAATTTTCAACATAAGAGAGATGGTGTGTTTTTCTCTGCAGATGCTGATTTTTTATAGTTGTGCTGTTACTTACCTAAAACGATAACACTTTCAGATCGTAAAGGGGAAAAGTGGAACAAAGGAATGTTGAGGGGAAAAGGAAATGAGTAGAGAAGGAAAAACCCTCTTGTTGAGTTTTGAGAAAGACGATAAACAAGTATTTCAGGTAGAGAGGAAGATTTTAATTCCCATTGAGTCATGAGTTATAAAAAAGAAAACAGGAAATTAGAAATCTGCTTTGACTCACTCAGGGCAAAGCGGTTCAATGCAGTCCTCTTTCTCCTTCCTTATATCTGAAATGCTTCTAGTTAACCTCTTGCCTAATGTGATTTCTATATCAAGGGCTTTCTGCATTTTTTTATCGTTATCATACTTGGCCCACTCCTTCGTCATGTCAAAAATATTCCAGCGACGATGAATTCCCGAGGACCTTCGGACGATTTAAGAGAATAAAAAGTAAAACTCCGAATGTTTGATGATTAGATAATTTGACTTCTAGAATGTTACGAATAGAGTTAGAGTTACGAATGTCAAGTATTCCAATCATCAGACCTAGAGAGTGCGTGATTCTTATACATACACACATACAGTATACCGTTTCTATCTTTGGATATGCATCAAATCCGCTGTTTAGAACTAAGGAAAACTGGCATGATAAAAAGACGATACAGGACTCAAATCCGGATCTTCCGCTTGAAATGCGGCTGCTCTATCCATTTTCCGAAAATGACGTACGATTGCTCTGAGGGATAACTCAATAGTTAGAGTACCGTCTAACTAGTGGAACAGTTCAAGTTCCGGTATAGTAAGACTTTTTTCACCTCCATTTACTCTTCTACTCTTTCCTGGGCGTACACCCTAACTTGCCAAGCCACCTAAAATGATTCCCATCGTTGGTTTGATTATCAGATTTTTTTGAGCCTAAGGCAATGATCCAGAAATTTTTCGACAAAATTGTCCAATAAAGACGTAATTCTTCTCATTAGTAAATTTCGCATTCTCCCTCGACTTTTTTATATAATGTATCCAATTTGTTGCTTTAATTTTCAGATGTTTTGCTGCTGATAGATAGTGAATAATTAGCTGCGATCTGGCGGTATTCTGTGTAATTTCCACTTTGTATGTTTCAGTTTTTTTTTCGACCCATTCGAGTACTTAATTTTGCCAAGAAGGGGGTTTCGTGTACGCCTAGCATCCGGACCCCGAATTTGAGGGAGCCCAAATATACGAGGCTAACTTATTTTATTTGAAGATGGCAAACAATATGGTATTTATAGGAAAACGCCTTTAGTAAAATATTTATCTTTATTTATTAAAATTACTCATCACATAGAGGAATTAAAAAAGAGGTGGCGCATGGATAACCAAAAGGGTAGTGCCTCGTATGCCTTTGATGAAAGCGTATTCGATTTCCGGTGGGTTCCCGTATGTACGAAATGACCTCAGCAGTCGAAACACTTTCAAAAATACTAATACAGAGACTGAGGCCAAGTAGGCATTTGCTCCCGGGAGCCCTTTGGTACGAGACCGTACCAAATTTCGCACATGGCCGACCATGCTTCTCAGCAAGCTCATTCAAGTATTAATGCAGAGAGGTTTGTGCCGAAACGCTTCGATCATTCGGTCACAGCACGAACTGCCATCCATTCCACTTCTCCGACACATGGTGCTTAATCTTTCATAAACCGCATTCCACGCCCACTTTATCATTTCTTCGGCGCGCAAAGATCGCGATACGCTCCGAAAATGATTATCTTACCCCCGGCGAACACGAATCAAAAATCCATCGTGCTCTAATTACGGAAGCGCCCGTAATGGCGGAGAGAATAAAAAATGGCCAATCAATCAGTGTCTTTGAGCTTTTATAAGTTCGATAAATTTTGACGAATGGAAACTGAGTCCGGCTCGTTTTTTCCCGGCAAATGCGGCCGGCGTCAATCGCCAGTTCTTTTGATATCTCGGCGCTCGTAAATAATTAACCGCCGGCAGGGAAGTTAATCAAATCATCGAATCCCGACGAACGTTATCAGCGCGATCGAGTACTGATTCCAAGTCGTCAACGAGTAGGCGGTTTTTTTCCTTCGCGACCAATATTTGCGATCCGCCAGCGCGTCGCTCCTCGTCAGCAATAAACAATCACCATCGAATCGGACACGTCGGGAAAAAACGCGGGGACGGACGCGATAAAAAAAGTGCCGGAGAGGTGAGATATTTCCCCGCTCTCCCCCGCGCTCTTCCCCATAAAAAGCGCGCAGGAATTAGATTAACTCGGTCCCAAAATAGCCCGGCTCACGCTGGGTTGGGTCGTACATAACAATCCACAGCGGAGTGGACGGAAAAACGGAAAAAACCCTTTTCGCCTATGATTAAAATTTTTCCCCTTTCGCAGGCTCCTCCACCGAAAATTGGGTTAAACTTGTTTTGGGAGGCAAATGGGCCTAGGCTGCAAACGCTCTGGGACATGCTAATGGGTGTTATATTATGGAGGCCCGTGTTCCTCTGGTTTTTCTTTATTTTTCTCGCTTCCCGTGTAAAAGGGAGGGAAACATTTTTCCGATGGAATATTAAATGGCTGCCGGTTCTCCCATGTATGGGATAACTTTGTTATCTAATAATTGAAACCGTAGAGAAGGCTTTGAGCGCGGCGTGGCCCTCCCACTTCCTCCGGAAAAAAGTCTATTTATATATTTATAAATTGGATTAAAACTCTCTCTCGCGCTCCTTCGCAAAAAATTGGGATTGTCGGGAATGCGATTCCCAAACAACGATTTAATATTTAAAATATCGGGTCCGTGCCGCTGAAGAGGTTCAGAGTTTGGGAATGCAGGTAAATCCTTTTCTATCGTATTTCCACGATTTTCTTTCCCTCTGCGATTTGGGGTGCTTGGTTTCTAAACCCATGGTTCTACCCGTGATGAAGTACCTCTCCGATGAAGAAACGGTTTAAGTAAAACACATAATGGCTGTAAAAAGAGCTATATCACTCGAACATTTAATGAATGTAGGTGAGACTTGTGAAAATAAATTAATACAACATTAAGGATTTTTTCCGAATAAAAAAATCATAAAAATCTAGATATTTTCGGATCGTGAGTGAAGCACAACATAATTTTGCTGCTAAGCATAGTTTTCCCGTATCAGATAATTTTAAAGTTGACTATAAAATAATTGGTAAAATATAAGATGTAAACAGTCAAATTTTAATAAGCTGTCACAGTGAATAAAGTACCATATAAATACTATAATCTTTATAACAATGAAAGTCAATTTTGTTTCATCCCTGCCAGATCTGGAGGAATTTGATAACTCTTAGCAGAAGAACAATTGCTGACATGGAGTAGTTGGCAGAAAGATGTTAAGAACCATAATGAAGCTCATTTCGTCGTGGTTCTCAACATCGTTCTGCCAACTGGTCATTGTGAGGGGATAGCGGAAGGTCTAGTGACAACTCTGAAGTAACCTCAATAATTTTTATGATAATATTAACTCGATATCGTGGGACCATTATTCCTTATTTAATTTTGTAAAATAAATTAATTCTAAAAGAGATGAAGACGTACTTTACGTGCACTTCTTATGGAAGCCATTCCGAACATTATAGAGTTGAACTCGGCGCTGTTACGTGTATGAAAACTTCAGTTTTATTTCCCCCCATACAAAGGCGAAGTTTGCAAAATTCGGTTGAAAGCGATGGAATAGTTAAGAAGGAAAGGTCCCTAAATGCAGATTTTCGGAAAAACAGGCAGAGAAACTACGGAAACGACGTACAGTGATACCTCGGCTAACGAAGATAATTTGTTCCGGAATCACATTCGTTAGCCGAAACGTGACGTTATCAGGCGTCTCAATTTTTGCTATCTCGAACACAAACGACTCATTTGGGTTGGTGGGTGTCCCCTATGTGATCTGGTCAGCTCATTTCTTTGCATCACATACAGAAGAAGAAGATAAGCTTCTAGAATGGCATTACCGTTCATCTTTCCTGCTTTATGTTAGCGGGCAGATCTACTAAAACTTTCGTTAGCCGAATCCATATTCGTTAGCCGAGTACGAAAAATAGCGAAAATATATTCCTTAGCTGGAAAGTTCGTTCGTAGGTATGATTAGACAGTTTTCTTTTGGAGTAATTTTGAGCTTGAATTAATTAATCATGTTATCGGATTTCTGACTTCCTTTGGTTAATTTTAGTGGATTATTGAAAATAACAATGTTGTGGCTCTTACAACTATATGTATGTACTTATATTCTATATATATTCTTACAAATATATATATTGTAGCATTTACTTTCTGCGAACTTCAATGTTTGTGGTACCCACGCGAAAGAGACAAACTGAACTTAAAAATAGTCCTCCTTTACATGTCCTCGAAATTTAGATTTTGAAATATTTGCGAACAGAATTTTAAGGTAAAATAGTAATCGAAAAACTTTAATATAATAAATGGATTCGACATAAATCTATTGAGAATAAAAGAATTGGGTCCCGCCTAAAAGAAGGTCTAGTAACGCCACTGGTAGAGTGATACAAGAGAATACTATTCTGAGTTATCCATATGTCATCATACGTCTGCCAGACTGATACTCAATAATTTAGTGACTATTTATACATATTGAATGTAAAATGACTTTATATTTCATAATGTATATTCCAGCATAATTATAGGGCAATAAATTCTATTTAAAGTTCATGTTGGTATCTCTACCACAATTTAGAATTTTGAAATTCTGGAATGTATCAAATAATCCTGTTCGTGTTCCGTATTACTGCAGTAACTCTTAATTCTACGAGAATATATCCATACCATCGGCCATCCTTATCGGAAAAATTTGGTTCCCACCACGATCGAACCCGGAATCACCTACACCAGGGGAAGAGGCGGTATCAATTGAGCTAAATAGCAGCCATGCATAGCCTACTGAACACGCTGTAGTTAGGAGCCCTAGGCAACCGTCGTAAAATGAGGCTCGCACTCTCCAAATGAAGAGAGGCAATATTCTGCTCAAAAGTGGGAGAACAGACACTGTACTTAAAAGTTGCAGAAGACCAGATACCTATTTCTGAAAATTAGCTCCCGGCATCAGACCGTTTTAAGAGCCATTTTATTCCCGCGCAATGAACGCGCGGCAATTCAGAATTCTCGTTGCAATTTGGCGCCTTTTCTTCTCTGTTTTTCCAATATTCCTCCGCGATTACTGCCCTGAGCAGCCCTGAGCAGAGGCCTCTGAAATTCGTCTTGGGCGACTAAGATTTTAAGAGAGAGGACTTAAGAGTGCTTTGAACTTACCCCCCTGCGAACGCCCTTCCGTAACCCTTGGCCACAAGGAATTCCAGGGTGCCCATGGAAGAGGGGAATGTTCTCATCACGCACACGCACTCTCCTCTGTCAAACTAGAAACTTCTGCGGTGGTAGTTGAGCCGATGGGGAATCCGGAGGCTCATATGCGACGCCCACTTCAATTCAAGACATCCCCAAAGACCGCAAGGGCCCTCCATTCTTTCGAGAGCCGCCATTCTGCTCCTCCGATTCCACACCTTGCGTCGTCTTTTGAAGGAATCTCTCTCCTGAGGAGGGAGAAATTCCACAAGCACCTGCGATGCCTTGGTACACGCCGGCGCCTTCTTCTTAAAGGAAATTGTGAAAGGACATGCTGCTGCCGGGGACGAGGTGGTGACCTCAAGAGGGAGGGACAGATTTCGGGGAAAGTTGGAAACTTTGACGATCGAGGCGCGGTGAACTATATTTAGGAGGTTTCCTGCAGGTTGCTTAAAAATACGTCAAAAATAGGGTTCTAAGGCGTAGCGAAAGGTGCTAAACACCGCGAAGATCGGGTCGGTGAAGTTTTTCTGAAAATTAGCGACGGAGTAAAGTTCCTGCCCTCCTCAGGATCCGCTTAATAAACAAATTTTCAATATCTTTCATTTTTATGCTATTTTGTTTAGCTTTAATTAGCTTTCGTTCGGTTAAATGCAGAAATTAAGTGTTAATAAATTTTTGACTCATTTCAGTTCATCCTCCATTTAAATGTTTTAAAAATGATATTATTTAACTTGAGTACATTTAATACATACATTATGGTATTACAGAGTCGATAATTAAGCTGTTCCGGAGATGCCTACTTCAGCAACTAGATTAATAACAGGAGTAAATTTGCTCATCATAATATTCCTGTATAAACTTATTCGTAAGCCTATTAGTGAATGTATACAAAGATTCGAACTACTACATTAATTATTGTCGTAGAATACTCTGACGTAATATGGTTACTGGTAAGAGACGAATAATTCCCCACAATGCAAAATTAGCTGCAGAAAACAATCATTGCAATTGTCCCAGTTATAGTCATTTTTATTTATTTGGCATTTGGTAGCTGATTCTGCTGGTTCATTTTTAATATGCAGGTGTTACACAACTCACTGTCTTCGTCCAATAAGTGACTAACTGAGTGGGCTCTGTAAAAATATCACAACCACTTTAGCATAGCGTTAAAATGTGAAACTTCTCGTCGATTTTGACGGTACATGCAGTGAGGAAATCTAAGTGCTCCATCTATGCCTGTAATAAGAGAAAGAAGCGATTTGATACTTGAAAATTAAGTAAAGTATAAGCATTGTTGTTATAAAGTAAGAAGTAAACTACAAAAAGACAAGGAAATATCTGGATACGTAAAAGTAACCTGAGAATGAATTTACGTGGAACATGAGGATCGAGTGATATTATAGATTAAGCAATTAATTTCACATTTTCTTTACTTTTAAGCACCAGATCTAAATTAATTAAATGGTTAAACTCAAATTCCAAAACCATTGTAATCAATTCATTAACCATTCATTCTTTCCTGTATTTTCTACCTCTTTTTCTTAGACTTTCACCCTCCTTACGTCTTATCATCTTCCCCCTTCACCTTACCGTTCTTTGTTGAACGATGCCCCTTACAGCGTGGCTAGCTGTGCTGCGGTCTGAAGCACTTCGCTAGAGTAAGATAGAGGGAAAGAGCTGCCGTCTTGTTCTCCTCTTTAAGGACCTACGAAGTCGAAGATGGTTGATAGTGGAGTGTAAAGTTGGCTGGAATAATGGGGAAGTCAGCTTGAATAAAACGCACGTTGAAGATCGTGCAGAGCGTGGGTTTCTACACGAAAGATCTAGATGGCGAATTTCTCTTCCTTTCGTTTTCTGGGTTTTCCAAACTCTTGGAAACCACGTTAACTCATTTAGAATTCCAATTATAACTTCCATTTATCGCAACTTAATGGATAAAATCTACAGCTCCCTTAAATTGTGATTTTGTGACATAACAGTTTTAATTTGACTTTTCGAATTAGGTAATTTAAAATTTTGGCAGAGCACTTTTCTCGTATTCATTGGGCACCATTGCTACTTTTCACCGGTTGCGAAATTGTAGTAGGTTTTTCTGTTAAAATTTTCTCTCCACATCTTGTATTATTACAGTAAGAGTAAATACTTGTTTCTTTTAATTGTCATTTTCAATAGCGTGTTTTGAATTGATTTTATTCTATAAATCAGTGTTTTCCAACCTTTATGGCCACAAGTTCCACTTTCAATGCCCCGAAGAAGACCAAGTCTCACCAAGGTGCGAGAGGTCCGTCTCCCTAATTGACGTTATGTAATTTTTCTCAAATATTTAGCTTATTGATGTTTAGCAGTCAAAGCTATTGAAGAGGCATTTGAAATTAAGTTAAGTATTAGAAAAATGAAAAGAAAAACGAATTAAATAAAACGACATTAACCATACTGGCTCGTTCCTCTAGTGGAACGCGTCCCAGCGGTGAGGAAACTGATAAAAATTACCAAGAAATCGGTCCCCATTTTATTAATAAATGTTTCAATTTATTTCATTTGTTATGAATCATTAATTGGCTTCTGAAACCAAGACAATGTCTTCTTATTTTAAATGAAAAATACTTGAAGACACTTAAGAATAAGTACTATTCATAATATGACTGAAAATTCTAACGTGATTCAACATAAGTCAAATTTAATCAAAAATTCCTTCGGTTGATTGATATGTTAGGGAATCAAAAAATTAAATTAAGAGAAATCGCACAAAATAAATGCCCCTGAAGCAATGGCAGTTAGGTCTAACTACTTGAACCAATTTTCAATTCCATCTCTATAATCGGAGCTTCATTTACCGTAAGTAGGGCGTTGCTTATTAAATTTTACAGCGAGAATGTTCTTCTCTTTGAATTTTCTAGATCTTATAGATTTATCCTTAGCAATTGTAATGTGACGCAAACAACAATGTGCAAGTCACGATTTGCCTGAAGCTCCGCATGAAATCATTCCCTTACTCTTACAATGATCTTGAGATTTTACGAAACTTTTCTATGAGGATGGAAATAGTCCTAGTTCCAAAATTCTCGCGCTCCATAATGTCTTCCTTATACGCCCCAATTCCAAGTGGGACACTAATTCGCGCAAATACATCGAAACGAGTCGTAAAAATTTCAATTAAGCTCAGAATAATCCGCCAATTCGAGGTGCGCGATATTTCCAGCTGTAAAATTTCCTCAACCGGTATATTTAGAATCGCTGATCGGCGAAGTGGGAACTAAATTGATATCGACGATGCGTCTGGTCGAGAAAACACGTTCTCGAAAGGCAAAGCAAATGATTAATATACTGCATACTTCACATTCCGGAGCGCGATGAATTATAATCTCCTCGTTTCGGAACTTCGCCGGCGAGGGGAATTATTCTTTCGAATGTTTGCGAATCGAATTAGGCGAAACTCTAGCATAACGAGCGCGAGTTTCTCGCAAATTGAATCGACCCATTCTTGGAAACGATACGCGATTCCACTTAATGCTCGCGAAAAAGAGGAATTAACGTCGGGGGAAAAAATCACTTCAAAGCATTCCGGCGAATAAATTCTTCGCGGCGGAATATACATTTTAATGCCTTTGAAAATGTATTCCGTACATCGAGTAAATACTATTAGCGAGAATTAATGGAGAATAAAAACAGGATCCATCGTCGATTCCGATAGGGCTATTAGTATATTGATTCGATTTGTACCAATTTCGGAGTCCGCCGGTCCGAAATGAGTTAACGAAAAGAGGGGAAAAGAACAAAAAGCTCGGGTTCCCGCGGACGCACGTTCACAAAAATAAAAGCGGAGGATTGGAAAACGCTATGGTGATTGATTTATCGCGATACCTGAGGATACATCGCGATGGAGCATTTGATAGAAGCGGTGAGGTGGGGCGGGTCTCAATTTCCGCTAGAATTGCTTTTAAAAAGGATATCGCCGACAAGAAATCGAATTTCGCTCGCGGTTTCGAGAAAGTAGGCATCTAACGAGGGTACGAAAAAATGCACGGTTTAGCGAAATGGACCGTTGAGGGAAGCTGATTAATTTCGAAACTTGCTAATTGGTCGATGCCGTCAAAAGGTTCGCTCGCGTAAGGTTGGGCGTACGATTTTGTCGATAAATAATTCAAAATCGTCTTTAGTGGAGAATTTCGCGCATACATAAATGGAAGCTTGTAATTCTGATTGACATTCTTCATATCTTAGCATACACAGTTTTTGGCGCTTAGTTATGTTGAATTTGCTTTACTTTTCCAGGGGAAAATACAGCTGAGTTCAGGCTGTGAACAATTTTTCTACGCGTATAGCTTTGAAAAAAGAATTATATTCCTAATTGCCATACCAGATGAAAAACAATACTTTTTATGATGATTTCTTGCAGCGTGATATTTTAAAGAGGGTTTAACAAGAAGTCGCCATTTTCAGTTCTTTAAATCTCCAAAGCTTACAAAAGACAAACTTAATTAGATTATTGAGTTCCAAATTTTTAGGATTTCATGCATATATTTTAATGACATCATTCAATGAAGCCGTCTCTTAGTGGAACTCCAACTTAGGTGAGGAGGAAAAAAATAATTCTGCAGGAGCCAATGGCACCTTTTTTTACTACATTCTGCACTTAATCCTTTTAATTTGTTACCTCTTCTTGCATACTGTTATTGCTTTGCTTCCTCTCCTTGCATATTGGTATTGATTTATTTTCACTCCTTGTATTTAGTTTCAGATTGTAATATAAGAGTATTTTCATCAAACATCCATTAAAACATCATAATTCGTCTCTAACGTCATTTTTACTGATGTTATACTTGAGTGGTTAAAAAACTTTCAATCACAATAGTGCCAGCCAGTTATAACTAAAATAACATGTTCGCTGAAATTAGATTTACAACAAAAATTATCCATAAAGAACAAATAACATGTCTTTCCAGAAAGAGAAAAAGATCTCAAATTCAATTTCCATTACGGTAATGCTTTCACGCACATCCTAGGTCACCGATTTTCAATTAATATTTCGAAAAGAGCAAGAGCTGCAATAACAATGATTTTCCTCCGACGGCTGATTTTATAACTCCAATTCTAATGAATTCCTGTACATTCCGATTTTTCGGTTTCATTGAAATAAGAGATTAACCTGGAAAAACCTAATCCTGTGTATGTAAAAGGATGGAAAAACACAAGAGAAAACACAGATTTTCTATACGCTTATTTATTTCCAATTAACGCAATCCCATCGCGTTCTTTTATCCAATCAAACAAATTCGACAAACTTATGTAAATATGTTTTCCTTGCGGGTGAAAGTAAAGCAATTAAAGCGATGCAAATACAATTATAATATCTCAATTTGTGAGCTAATTTGAATGTAATTTTATTCATAATTTAACGGTTAATTAAATTATTAATTTAATGATTTGAAGATATGTGATATTTTTTTACTTTCCACAGATGATTCTGTTTAAAAGGCAGTTATCAAGTATCTTCTTGTAAAATTAAAATGTCAAACATTCTCCCTTACCTAGATTCTCCCTTATCTAGAATTTTTGAAAACTACCATCGCGCTCAGAAAACAATATACTCGATCCCAAGTAAGAATGGACTTCAAGAAAGTCTGATGGGACCGAGAATCGAGCCCGGGTCTCCCAAATGCCGGTCGGGTGCTGCATGACCGGCATCTGGGAGACCCGGGTTCGATTCCCAGTCCCGTCAGACTTTTTCAAGTCCATTCTTCCTTGGGATATTTCCTGGGTGCGCACCACCTTGCGCTAGATTACCCTTAGCCGTTTTCTATGTACGAGTAAATCTACTCGATATCCAAGAATATACCAATTTAAGAATCTACCCAATACATCTGCATATGTACCGTGCCAGCCATCTTTCGGTGTGTGGCAGGGGGTACATGCACCACGATTATACTTCCCTCGATTACTGATTGTTTGATTACTTTCGCGTATCGCTCACGGAAAAAAAGCGACTTGTTCTAGCTTCTATTTTCCTGACGTTTTTCTGAGTGTCAGAAGGACCTATGTAATAGGAAATAAGTAAAATATCGGATACTTCTTGTAAAAATGTACTCCATTGAGTACGTTAAACCTTTGTTTAAATCTTCTGTCTTCTAGAGATTCCCAACCTGCTTCCTGAAGCAACTGAGTGACGCTCACTGATTTGCAACAATGCTTCACAAAACGTATCGCCTTTCGTTGTACCTTTTCTGACTCCCGTATACAACACAGCTGGTCATTAACTTCTTCGACACTCAAGGTGAACAAGCTAGTTTAATATAAAAAGTTTCACTACCTTGGTATATGACCTGCTATAAAGATTCTCACAAATTACATATTAACTCTGTACTAAAATTGATGATGATAGTGATGCAACGAAATCATTTTGTAATTGGTCGACAATACTAATATAGATATCCTTCTCGTTGTTTGCGAAGGATTCTATGAAATAGCTCGCCCAATAATTATACTTTCGCGATTCCTGGAAAAGTTGCTTCGTTCCGTCATTAGCACTGCAAGAAGCAACAGAATATTCGTGAAAATATATAATGTTGGATAAAAAAGTTAAAACAAGGACGATTAATACCCGCTCGTATCCTAAAACAAAGACCGACTGAACCTTCAAGTCCCATCACGCCACCTTTCATTCGAATCGCGCCATTCTAAAATAAAAGAAAATCTCAACGTCTTCATCAAGGCGCCGTAACTGTTAAGCCATTCCTATGGTCGCCTCTTCCAGGAATTCCACGATCATCGATTATCGCTGAAAAAAATCTATAAATGGCACGTACTCCTTCCATCATTCAATCGATCAGACCTCCTCGCGATTCCAACAGCGATACGATTTATTCGCACTGCCGGGAATATTGTTATAAATCATAGCGGAAGCGCAGGCACCCTCTGTATTCCTCCGGCGGCTTCCTTAGGCTGTTCATTCCTTCAAATAGCCAGGGGCCGAGTGTGGTTCCAGCACCATTACCACTGCTGGAGGATGCCAGAAGTCCATTGCCTCCCTACCTGCCTTCCCTCATCTTCCCTGCCTTCCCTCATCTTCTCTGCCTTCCCCACATCTCCTGTCCAATAACACATTCATCCCCATATCCATGAGACGTCTTTTATTCTTCTCATCTCCTTCACCTGCCATCTCCAACCCTTTGCAGAGCCCTCTTCCCCCTACTTCCAATTGCTGCACAGTCAATCCACTTCCTCCCTACTCGACCCTAAGCTGTTCTCTTATTCATCCCAACATCACTTTCAGATTTCCCACCTCTGACATGCTTCCAAAAGTTTAATTCTGTGTATTAGGATATTTGATATTGAATTTAAGGGGCAGAATTAAGAGTCGAATGTATAGAAAAGGTGATAAAATTTTCCAACAGAAAACGGAACTAACTTGTCTTATACATAATTACTGAATTTTGGCTTTGATAATCGGCCATATTCAATACAAAGAGACAACAATGCACTACAATGGTTGTCCGACTCCTGGAGAAGTGGTGGGTGACTCTATCATTATATTTGTCACGTTCTTTACAGTTAGATAACTATAAATTAAATATAAATATATAATAAATATTAGAATACATAGGATTCTTCTCTCATTTTCGGAGTATTTGAATTTCGTGTGTCAAATTAAAACCGATTACTGAGAGTAGATGATATGCAGAGGCCAATCTTGAAATATATAGGATAGAATAATAAATACGGGACATCTGTTTCAGCCCGATAGACATTCGGGACTGCGGGATATACGAAAGGAGATTACTTAATATGAGGGAACGACTACCAATCTCATTCAAAGATATTTTTTACTTTCTTTTTGCGAAAAAATCATAATTTTACCCTGCAAAAACTTATTGAACCGGTTGAAACGCAAAATTATTCCGAAAGAGTTCGCAAAATATAGAATGCTCAGTTTTAGAGCCGTTTCGACTGACAAGGCATGGAAACTGCTATCTGTCCCTGTGCCCATGATTAATTATATTCAAGCGCATTTGGTGTATGATTGCTTCGTATTGAATTTCATTAATCAAATGAAAGGTTGATTAGTTTTCGGGCTTTGTTGATTGAATTAGATCCTCTGTCGGATTGTTTTACCAGGTTATCGCAAATAATTTTCCAGCATTTACCTCTCGCATTATTTTAGGTGTAAAATATCTGGTATGTTTTTATTGTTTTTTATTTATTCATTCGAAAATCATTTCTAAACAGTTGTGTTAATTACCAGTATTTGTTTAATTTATTTTTATCTTATAACTTGGAAAGTGTTTAAAATTTCGCTTCCAAAATATTATAGTTCCAAATTATTCATTTTTCCTCTCCCCTCTCTTCGTTTATCTTTTTGCAGAGGCTGCATTCTACAGTAAATTTTGATATCTCAATCCTCTTTTCCAGTTTCCAGACTTTGCATTTTTATTTATTATCTTGATAATGATTTGGGAGGAACTAGAAATATATTTTACTATCAAAGCATAGCAAAATAATTCTACAGACTCATGTTTATGATTTTCGCATGAATCGATGCCTATTATCGGTTACTTTATCATAGAATATCACCCACCTAGAGCCGCTGCAATAGAGTACAGTTTAATCTTAATCTACAAAAAATTCCAAGTTCTATCACTACTGCTGATTTCCTGCTAAACTTTCATTAATATTTTGATAATTTAAATTCCGCTAAACGCAATTGTCATGCAATATGTAGGAGATACAATCTTGCATATCATATCTTACACCCATGTAGCTAGTATATTAGGTGCTAGGGCAATAAACATTGAAAATTTGCGATAAATGAGTGAGTTGGGATGAAGTTATCCTAGAACCATATTTTTTAACAGAAAATTTCGATAATGACACGAAATTTCCCATACCATAGCACCTCTCAATTCTTAAAAATAACACGTAAAAAATGCCAACTGATCGATCTGGTCATTCGTGAGCTTTTAAGAACCTACGCGAACATCCGCTAGGATCGACCGGAATAGGTGTACTTTCGCCAGTCCCGTACTCGTTTGAGGTTGAAAAACAGCGAAATACCCTTTGTTGGCAGAATTTATTGTTGGAAGAGCCATCGCTGAGTATATATCGTCAAAATTTCCTTTCTTCTCCAAATCTAACATTTCTAATATTATGCTATACGAGTATCAATGCTCCCCAAACTTTAGTCTTTTATGGCACAGCTACGTGTTGACTCAGACTTTGCAGCGCTGTAAACTTTCTTTCTAAAATCAACTTGAAGAAGAAGAAAACTTCAAGTGAAGAATAAAATATTATAAGGTTTCATTACGAACTCTCATTAAACCAAGGAATATCTCGCTAAATAAAGCACGTATGTTATGCAAAATTTGTCTTTCACCCTCGGATATTACCCGGAGCATAAAGAGCTTCTTCACGGTACACCGCTAGGGAAGTTCTGCTGAACATAATTCTGCTATTTTCTTAATTTGCGAGTTTTTATCCACAAAATTCTTCAACCGGCACTTACGTTCAACTGGTGAAAAATGTAAAAATTCCCCTATGTTCCATCGTGAGAACTTCCCTCTCCTCCCGCAGTTAAGTCGTTTATCCTCTCGCATGTCTGCACACCTCTTTACCGTCTCCTCTTTTCCCCCTCCTGCATCAGAAATCGTTTGCCTGTATAACTATCCTAATCCTTTCCCCTTTGCATCCCCCTCTTTCGTATTTACCTCCCTTTATCCTTTCTCATTCTCACCCCCTTACCGTTCCCCACACTCCCCGTTCCACCTCTCTCCCCGATCCCTTTTAAGTATTCCCCAGAGTACATGAGCATCGGAGGGCCCCTTACATGCACCGAGTCACTCCCAACCTGCCTCATACTTATTCCCGACATGCAGCCGGAGCTGCGACAAGCACTCAAAACCTCCATGGCGTCTCGGGATGGAAACCGGATTCCAGCGCTGGAGTGGGATGAATGGAAGAGGTTGTCGAGGGGCTGTCAACTGCCAATGTGGAAGCGTGGAGGAATTAGCGCACACTACTATACTCCTTTCTCGGACTCAGACCACCTAATACTTGCGTGACAACTTCTCTCTCTCGCCGCTTTCGCATACCCTTTTAACGTCCTCCGTGGTGCGTCGCGGAACGCGGGGGTGGACGTCAGCGCCCCAGAAAGCGATCGTCAACGTTTTGAAACCTCTATCTCTTCTACTTGTTGTTGAGCTCTTTTTGAAGCTCTGGTGATTGTGCTGGAAGTTGTTTTTAAAAGATTGCTGAAGGTTCAGGATCAGCAACCAAAGATGATCCGTGCATGTGAGAAAACGTCTAATTCTGATATATCTGTGAACGCGAGGAAAAGGGTGAAAGGTAACGTAGCACATTAAATTCTGCCCCTTGACACAAATTAAGTCTGCGCCAAACCCATTAAAAAGGTTTGACAGGACCGAGAATTGAACCCGGATCTTCCACTTCCCGAATGACTGCACTAACCAATTGAGCCATCGTGCCAGAACAATTAGACATATCATAATGCCTACACACATGCCCACAAAGGCTCACGAACGGCATGTCTAATTTTTCTGGCATGATAGGTCAATTGGCTAGGGCAATCACCCGAAGAAAGGAAAGATCCGGGTTCGAGTACCGGTCCTATCAGACATTTTATGTCCGTTTCTCCTTGGATATATCGATGAAGTTGAAATAGAGCTCTTAAATTTTCACAGTATCAGTTTTAGAACCGTTTCGACAGCCTAGGCCAGATACCTGCCCAGGGACTTTCAGCCCTCCTGTGAGGGGAAGATTTTGGCTCCCATTTTGGTTTCAGGCTCCCTAACATTCTTACGTTGTATGATGTATATGTCGGTTTATGTTATCAAGAAACAGTGGAAAGCTGTTAATTGGGGAAATTTTGGTACATGAACCATCTGTAAGGTAAAGCACTTATGCATGTACAGAACATACGCCAATTGTCAGAGATTTACTCTTTTCTGGACCAGTGATATTTAAAACTGTCACTAACATCATGTACATTTTTCGTTCGTTAATTTTGAATTATTTTAATAATTTCTCGTAATAATGGGAACAACAAAAAGAAAACATTGACTTCGTCTGATGAGAATGGGAAGAACGGAAAGTCTCACCCCAAATGTCTTTGCAACATCTTTTCCCTTTTCTTGGAGACATAATTCTTAGAAAAGATTAGTTAGCTAAAGATAAGCATTGAGCCTCTTTTTTGATTAGATGAAGTTCGTCATCTCTTTGAATATATTACTACAGATGACAGATTTCGCTGAGATATTTAAATTGTGAGAAAGATCTTATCCATAATTAACATTTTAAATGCCATTCTGTCGTATAAAATTCAATAGATGGATAGTAATCGTCAGTGTCGGTCATCTACCCAAAAGGATCCGGGCAAAAATGTCGACCTTTATTAAAGTTGTTTCGTTTACTACCTGGAAAATAAAAAAAATAAAATGGAGCCCCTTCAAACAGGGGAACCGAATGATAAGCATCAACGGAAACCCTCTACTGCCCTGCCCTGGAAACCGTAATGAAACTTAGCTATCATGTTTTAATTCAAGCTCTTCGTCATACCTTAGGAAAATTGCTCGTGCTTCTAAGGCATCAAGGGATGGATGTGCGATCGCCCATACCTTGATCCGCAAACGGACCTCCGGTGATTGGCTCACTATTTTACCGTTAGAAGCTGGCCCTCTACTTCTCCTTGTGCTCATGTTAAATTTCATGCAATCGGAATTGGTGAATAATTGTCACGTATTGAATTTCAATAATCAAGTGAAAGGTTGATTAGTTTTTGGGCTTTGTTCATTGAATTAGATCCTTAATCGGATTGTTTTCCCGGGTCGTCGAAAACAATTTTCCGGCTTTCAATTCCAGCATTACTTTGGGTGTATAATTTCAGATATTTTTGCATTAGAATCATTTTCAAACGTTTGCTTTAATTATCGCTATCTGCGTCATTTATTCATGCCGCATACTTAGTTAATGTTTAAAGTCATCGCTTCCAAAATAGATAATAGTTTGATTTGGCTCCGCATTTTTTCATTTTTATCTTCTTCATGAATGTTTCTGCGATAGCTGTTTGGATGTTGATTAACAACAAACTTTTCTTAAAGATTCATCCAAAGATTTATAGCACTAATTTCACTAACAAAAAATTTTGTGATATAGAAATCTGACTTCGAAATAGTATTGGATAAAGGCAGTTACTCAAACGCATAGGCCAAGTAACCATTACGAAAGGCGATCTCTGTTACGAATCCTAGCTTTATTTTTGTTGAAAATATGAATTTACATAACAGAGGAAATACCCAAATATGCACATGAATGGAAAAAATGGTCAGCATTGATAAGGGAAGAAGTCAACACAAAATTTAACCCAGGAAATGCTTCTCTCCGCTATTTTCTTACTTCACAATTTACTCACTTAACAAGGGTAGAAAACAGTGATACCTCTTTGAAAGCAGTCTTTACTTGCCATACAATGGTATTACATAAATCTATAGAATTAGATTTAAAGCACTCATTGCTCATTCGTTACATCCTGGTAATGTGTTTTTACACAAGTAATTTCTTACGTCACACGGAAAAGGGTAAAGGTAAATTTGCACGATAAAGCGTGCACCTAGGAAAAATCCCAATGACAAACGGACAAGAAAAAAGTCTGACAGGACTAGGAAGTCCCGGTCCTGATAGACTTTTTTCATATCCGTTTTTCCTTGGGAATTTCTTACCTATTTATCGTTGATAAAAGTATCATTAGATCTTGTTATATGTTTTGGAACTCTCACTTGAATACATGATAACATTCTGAAAAGTCAATCTTTGGTACTAACCAGTTTACATAAACAACTAATCTGATTAATCGATTATAATTGGTAAATGAATCATTAATACCAGCACTGGTTAGAGTAAAATAATTTCACTAATGGTTGCATGGGGGACAATAATGAACCACCATTAAAGTAAACTCTTACCTCAGTTGCTTCTGGTTAGGGAATTCATGCAGTGCTCCTTGGCTTTTGGTTCATCTCTGCAGCTAAGATTTTTTCGTATTAAATAGAGCGGTTTTTCGTATTTCCTTTCGTAAGTTTTACTCTAATTGAGGGTAGTTATAGTCCATCGTGGCTTCTGGTAGATCTTGGTAAGAGTAACGCTTTGATCGTTTACAAGGTAAAAGCGTTCTCATGAGTTGCGTGAGGAGAAATCGTTCATTCCGAATTCAATCGGCATAACGCATCAACGGGGAATATGGCTATATTATTTCACCTTGTACCTATTTCTTCCCTCTCGATTTCTCTTCATTCAATCAAGGAAGCCGCATTCCTTTTTCTTGCAGATATGAATGGAAATAACACATAAATAGGAATCTTTACGTAATGATAATTCACGTACTCCTTAGATTACATTAAAGGCTTCCATCCGCAAGATAATGTAACTCTTGTAATGAAACAACGGCTGAAGGAAGTTATTAAAAACTAATTCGAATAAGATGCAATCTTAAGTACATTTTCATAAATTAATAATTAAACGTATTAATTGGTCTTATAGTTAGATTTATCTTCGGATTATGTACGATTGAATCTCAATCAACAAGATTTCTAGTTTTTCGACTTGCTGTATGAATATTTTAGAGAAGTAACTTGCGAAAATTTGCTCCATTTTGATTTTTTAAATATTTTTTCTATAGCCCACTCAAACATCCGTCACTGGGCGGCTATACCGATGGGTCTTGCTGAGTCACGTTGCCACCTGAGGCGAGATATCATACGTTTCTTGCCTCTTATTTTATCCCCAAGTCATTTTGCTTGATTGTAATGGAAAAATTTGCGAAGAAAAGAGAGAAATAAGAATCTCTTTACTGAAGTTCGTATTTTTCTGAATAGTAATTGACTGTCGAGAAAAAGAAGACCTTTACATTCAACTCGGCGCACCCTGAGACAGGTGCCTGCAGGTTACCTCGCCGCCACACCCGTAGGATCGGCCCTGGCGATGGATAACAATAACTAGACAGGAAAAAACCGATTAGCTGGGATTAGCGTAGGCTAGCATTCCACCACCAAAGTCGGTAAATCGTTTCAAAGTTCAGATTAATCCTGGCATGTCGGATCTGTTGAAGTTTGCCCTTCTGGTCTCATCTTCGATACGTTTATTGCCGTCTTTGAGGGAGATAAACATTCCAGCTCTTATTCCGATTCATGCGCATGTCTCATGCAAAATGAGGGAGAAGAATTTTTAGTAATTTCTCATCCAGACTATCCCATCAAGGTCGATGTTTAAACCGCAGACGTATCCTGGAAGTATTCTGCATAAAAAATAGCGTCAGAAAATAAGCGGTCGTCCCATCCGGAAGAGCAATTTTTGATAAATGAAGTCGATGATGGCGAAACTTTGAAGTCGCTGACGCCGACGGAACGATTCGAATGCATCTTTTATTCTCCGCGGAATTTAATGCAGCCGGACCCGCACTCAGAATAATTGCACTTTATAATCTCCATTTCCCTGAGCGAGCGCTTTATTGGCCGAGCAGGTCGTTCCGCCAAATGAAATTCCAGAGGGAAAAATTCCGAGCCCTTGTCTTCGATTCGACGAATGGTTCTTTCGCTGAATGTCTCGGTTTTTATTCCCACTCGGAAATTTGCTCCTCCTTCGATTCTAATTCAAATGTTACCTGCGCTCAATTAGCGTCATGCATCAACTGCGAACGCAGTTGCCAAGCGGCTGTGTTTACAAGAATCGCGAATTAGGGTAAACCAGTAAGGCCTTCTCTGCGCTACACTGTAAGGTTACGTTTCATATCTCCGTACACCTATGTATCTACATTAGGAAGACCAGACAATGAATTTGGTTTTCGTGTATTGTCGTATATTATTCATGGTAAAGATTTTGGGAAGTTGTTTTGCAATATTCCTAAATTTCCAAACTTTACACAGTTAGAGGAATATAAATATATTATATAATCTATATGAGTTAAAGAATTTTTTACGTGCCTCTAAGAGTGCCTTTCATTAAAATGTGTATCCTCGGCTAATTTTTCTTCTTATGCCGTCCTCTGCCTAAACTTGGCTCTATACGCTTAGCTGAGTTTACATTTTGTTTACTTGGTGGAATCCATACTTAAAATAATAATCGAACTTTAAAATGATTTGTTACAGATTCTTTAGCGAAAACAGTGAATTTCTGGGCAATTTGTCCCCGCTTCTGTCTTAGGAATATTATTGGATGTGACAACGAACATATTTCTCTAAATTTATTCAAGAACGACAACCTGGTATGTAATCCTCCTTCTCTCAAGGATTTCCAACCCGCGCCGGAGACCATAATCGAAACACCTGCCAAGTAATTATTGAGTAATGGAAATGTGGGTGCTACTTTTCCTGCACTTGTAAATGAAAATCAAGAAAATGCGAAGGTTACTAATACCAAGTTCTAAATCGCCCAAGAAGATTAAATTAACAGAAACTTCAACATCTCTTACATAATAATGCACTAAGTTATCCAATCGTGTATTATAGATAACCGACGTTTTGAAGATTAACTATGAGGTTTATTATTATCCTATGTAACAGTTTGTAATTTAGCACTGATGCCTGAGGCAGGGTCACGACCGCCTAAGACATCTCGTGGTGGAGGAATCAGAATTCGTATTTAAGAATTCGTTATTTCAATTTAACATGTCTCATTTGGAATGAAATCGATGGGGGAAGGGGTATTGTGGAAATTACTAAGAGTGCTTCTTCCCATTCGGAAAGATATGAACTATGGGGAAGAGAGGGTTAGTTCACTCTTTTCTTTTCCGATGATTTCGACTCAGAGTGGAATGCCTTAGGAATAAAATGAAAGACGGTATTTCATACTATTTCTTGGGGGATCATGTAATGGCTTAACACGAATATATGGAGTTATAATTTCAAGTTACTTATCCTCGTTATGTTAGTGTTCAAAAAGAATACAACAAGAAGGGGATTATCTTCAAAAGTCAGTTCGAGTCGACTGAGGCGGAGAGTAATTAAAGGATTCATAAGGTTTTACACATTTAGTGGATTTGAATTAAATTTAGGTAGATTTGAAAAGAGTGGGCGATAACCCAACTTGATTC
The DNA here is from genome assembly GCA_000376725.2 of Ladona fulva. Taxonomy (NCBI): domain Eukaryota; kingdom Metazoa; phylum Arthropoda; class Insecta; order Odonata; family Libellulidae; genus Ladona; species Ladona fulva. The sequence goes on along the minus strand of KZ308153.1, from coordinate 1,986,745 downwards.
GCTGCTAGAGAAATTTCCGAATTCCACGTCTCCTTTTCTACAAACAAGAAAATTCGCAAAACTCTCAGGAGAAGAATCCCAGCAGTCGAATTTCCTCACATATAAACCCGGACAGATATTGACCAAGATTATCCCCGACCTTTCTTCTCTTCTCTTTACGATTTCTTCCAGCTCGAAAATTAAAGCGGGAGCTTATAAAAAATGAAGCCCGAAAGTATTTTTCCAGCCTCTGCGGAGATAACGTCTCTTGGCGTCAGCCAATAAAGTCTTAAGCGACGGTCTCCTCCGCCTTTATAGAGGGAAAAAAGGAGAGTTTTTGTGACATAAACATGGATTAGATATATAAAGAGCATGAGATATTAGGGGGTCGGACGAGCATGGGAAAAGTGCGAGGGAAAAAGAGTGAGTCGTAAAGAGTACAAGCAGCGGAGGATCAAACGAGGAAAAATGAATTAGGGCGGAGGGAAGAGGTTAAATTGAGGGGAATGAGCAGAAAGTCGAGAAATGACATAAAAGCTGGAAAAATAACGAGCGTAATTAAGAGATTCGGGATTGGAGAAAAGATGTGGAAATCGTGAAGTGGAGAAGCAGGATGTGCGCGCCCCGGATTGCTGAGAAGAGTGTTATAAGAAGGGGAAATGTCGAGTGATAAAAAGGGAAAATTTGCAATATGTATAATGACAGTATAAGATTCTTCGGTAGCAGGAAAACGCTGTTCGTTTCGTTCAGAGGAATTGATGTATGATATATAAAACTGCTTCAGGAATCGTAGTTATTATGTCAGTAGCATAGGATCACTAGATAGCGAGAGAATGTCAATATTTCACTGTTATCTTATAGATACTTAGGGCCTGCTCTACGCGATAAGCGGGCGCCCGAGAGTTATGAACGCTCTATCTTTACCTTAAATATTATTAAAAAAGATGGACAAGGGAAAGACTTTGCATCGGGGCACCCAGAGCCGCCCCTTCACTTATTATATATTTTGCCGAGATTATATATATTTGAGTCCTCTACCTCTCGTTTGGTTAATTAGTCCTGAAATTTCCAACTAAACGATCTTTCCATTACCTCTAGAAAACCTTTCCCGTGAAATCCTATCCTACCATCGAAAAACTTCTGCCTTTTCACTTTATCCCTTGCATACTCGATCAACAAACTACAATTCATACAAATATGTTTCCTTACTTAAATTACTTTCTTTAGCGATCCATCATATCTCAAATGACCCCCTCATTTCCTATGCTTCCACTTTATTTCTTCAATGAATATCTTATCTTCTCTCGCTACATCTAGCACTTCCTCAATTGCTTTTTCATCAACCCCGCTGACCTATCCATTCCACCCCGCACTACCATCATTATTTTAACATCCCGCTTTCTTGGAATAAACTTAACTCATCCAAAGAGCAACACATTTCGGGCCGAGGATTTCATCAACTTTTTCCTGTTATCTTTTCCGGACCCCTTGACATAAGTTCCCTTTTCATGGAAGTTTCCTTGGTGACTGTTCGCTCCATCATTTAGCGAATTGATTGGTATTTAATACAACTCTCTGAGGTCTACAGCTGTGTTGCTTGTGTATTTTTAAATAGAATGTCAGTCTCTATGTCAATTTAATTTCAATTTAGGATGTTATGGGTGTAGTGTTACCTAATTCACGATGATGTATGAGATCGATAGCATTTAGTGAAATTATTCAAGAATCCGTCTTAAAGAAAGAAGGCTCATCACAACGGAATTTATTTCCACTGAGAGTGAAATTTTTGATAGCACATTATATCTCCGTTTCAAAAGAATAAATTTCGATTAATAAAAAGGCGTATGGATGTATCAAAAGTAGAAAACCCACTTCGTTGTGCCCAAATAATTTATTGAAATTAAACTGTCCTGAATGTAAAGGTTTTGGAAGTTGTCAAATGTTACGTGTAATCGAAGTTCTTTTCGTTTTGAACGACCCTATGGGAAATCTGTAAAAATGTTCATCAACATAAATAGAAGATTAGCTTCCAATTCATCCGTGAAAGTCTAGGAAATCAAAAAATACTGTGTTATGTAATTTACTATTAATGCAGTAGCAATTAAATGTTTCCTTACTGTTGTTGATACTTATATATTTATCATAAGGAGACACTGAATTTCCGAGATCTTCTATCACCTCCGAATCACATTAATTGTGTCATTTATGTTAGTCTGGCGGCTAATTCGTATTTTATTGAGAGACATTTGTGCAAGTTGGATGGAGGATTGGTATGATGAGATGATATAGGATGGAACAGCACTGAAAACCGAAGGTGCTCGTAGTTTTCTAACACTGCGACGGAATAGACAATCACTTGCATTGTTAATTGACATCAAAACTGTTACTTCGATGAATTTTCAACCTCTACGGATCCTGAACTTTACAGAACTTTCGTATTTTTTCAAAACGCTTAGTTTATTTCTCCAGACCAGCACGCGTAATCTATCGCCCTTCTTATATTTATTTTGAAGACGCACAGTAGAACTCTTCGGTCACGGCATATGGGAAAGAAGAGAGATAATTAACGGCAGAGTAAATCAAACGATTCAAAGGGAATATTGCATAGCGAAATGGGAGAGTGAAAACGAAGAGAAGTAATGTGCGGTTTTGATAAGGAAATGGAGAGAGAACGAGAACGTTCACGCGAGGGCAAGGAGTAAAGGCAAAATATGAGTCTGAAATTCGGAGGCTAATTTTATTCCAACTTTGCTCACTTATTTGTTTTTTAGAATGTCGCCCGAAGTGTTTTATGGTCCCGCGGCATGAGAGATTTGCACGCACGTCTCATTACTCTCTCTCACGGCACACTCGTAGAAATTCGCGGCTTTTCAAGGCGCATTATCTCAGCCACGCCTATTTGCAAAGGACGTTAAAGCGTTAAGACGAGTGTGGGGCCTGTAATAAACATCATTCCGGTTAGTTTCCGAATTTGGAGAAAATAGGTGACTCTTTTTCTAAGGGTACCAGGGAATCCCTATGTTATAACAGTTTCTAAATGTATGATTACTGGAGGTCCCCGAGGCCCTTTCATTGAACCCCGAGGTGTACATAACCTCTCAATGATGGCAATAATGTTCGAACTTCAAAAATTATAGCTGAAAACGTTCACTGCGGATCACTCCACCATTGGAGTGATAAATACATTACAAATGGAGGTATCCGCAGTGAACATGTTAATATTGGTAGTGCATTCGAAATAGGTTCGTATCTCTTTTTCAGGATATGGTTGCTCGATATTTAATATCGCTGTACTTTAAGATCCTCCAAAGTGTTTCTCTGGCATTGACTATAGTTCATAGAATGTATTGTGCCCCTTTATTATCCAGTGATACTTTAGCGAATCTCGTTTTTCCAGTCAGTTTTCAACTTGGAATGCTGAAGTACAAGTCCATATAACTTCAAGGGGTAGCGAAGCCGGATTCTGAAATAAATTTTATACTACTCGCACACGAAATGTTACGTTTTATCGATATTTATACACCCTCAGTTTTCAGAGATGATGACTTTCGGAACACAGGAAAACTATTTCTCTCCTTTGAGAAACTTTTCGAAATGAGAGATTACCTTAACATTCCTTGATTTACATGATGATTGATATAATTTTCTTGGTGGCATTTTAGAAAGGAGAATCACCTTTAAATAATAAAACAATGCGCAGTTAGGACCATTACCTATCCTATCCAAGTGAAAAATTGCCTCAATTAGTTATCATGCATTAAACATAGGTATTTAAATTTCTAAAGGACTGAAATTGCTTTAATTGCCTGACAAAGCTTGGTATAATTGGTAATCAAATGGCGCAAGACTAAGGAGAGAAACTTTCCTTTTCTCTAGTTTATTGGTAATGCATCCCCATAATGGACCTCAAATCATTGTCCATATATATGATTGAATAATAGAACACGCCTAACTGAGACTCATGTGGGATTCTGTTACTTTTTTGACCAAATTTAACACGATAAAATCTTCTTTTTTGAGAAAATTATTGAGTTTTGATTGTAATCGATATGTTTTGGCCGTACCTCGAGGAACGCTATGGCAAATCAAACTAATTTGTAATTTCAAAAATAGGAAACCTGATGATGGCCGACACCGGTAAAATAACAAAATCGTGGAAATCACGAAGTATTTCTATCTCGAATCTTGATGGCATAATTAAATGTTTTTATGAACTTATCATTAGCATCATTATAATTTTATCAGTCAAACTGCATCATTAGTTTCGGAGAGGAGTTGCATATTTTGCTCTTTGACTACATATTTTCGGACTTATTACTTGTATGATATTTTTACCAATATATTTGTGGATGTATTAGTTTTAATAAACTCGCTATGCGGAGGCGTTACTTCGTGGATGGCCAAACTGCTGAAGTCAGAAACATATCGCTCCATTAAATTCGCCGTGTAAGTGTGGGAAGAGTTTCGTCATATTTGTTTCACTGATGTGAACGCAACTATATTTTTATTAATAATTAGGGTCTCTTGACTTCGGAGAGGAGTCGCCGGCATAGCTGGAAGGTACGGGGGATTGGAAAAACAAGACGACAAACAGTTGAACATCACCACCTTTCGCGTCGTTCGCCTCTTCCATTCGCCCTTCGCCAGAAGCCTTCCGAAAATGAAAACAAAGAAAAAGGTATCCCCAAAACCGGTTTCTAGTTTTCAATTTTCGCGGCCGAGAAAAAAACGAAAGGTGGGGATATTTTTTCAAATTTCAGAACGGCTTGTTTTTGGGGAGCGCGAATAAACTCCGCGCCAGTGTTTTGTTTATTTTCCCGCGGTCGTCAGAAGTGGTAATTATTCAGCGACTCGCTGTTACGTGGCGGAAACCCAAATTTTTGCCCGACGCCCTGTGTTTTTATATCTGCCTTCGTCTGTTTTTCCTTTCTCTCTCGCACTCCATTGTTTTCGCGCCCTCCTTTTTCCCTCTCTTCATCATAACACGTACAACGATTTCCGCGCTTCCTGAATCTGATTTGTTATTTTTTCCGAACGTCACCGGGATCGTTTTGTCCCTCTCTTGCCGCGGGAGTGACGAGGAAAAAAGAAGCGCGTTTGGAGACAAATCTAGAAAAGGAACGAAACGGAAAACGATTTGGGAGGGAATGGGAAAGTGTTTGATGACGGGAATCGAAAAGGAGTCTTCCGCTTTGGGAGGAAGTTTGCTCGTTAACCTCCATGGACCATAGACGCTTCCGTGAATAATATTCCGAAGATACGCTTCATCTCTTAAATACCGCCTGCGTAATTCTTTCGGTTGTCACTATATTTTCTTACACAACCATACATATAAAGGGGTAGTGCAAGGCATGTTACCGTCTATGGTGATGCATAAGAGGGCGGCTTCTTTATTTTTCATTCGTTTTATTTAATTGAGTTAATCGAGATTTTTATGAAAAAAATTAAAATCAAACTTTAACCTTTACTACAGAAAGTTTATTCTACGACTATGGTCACGACAACTTGGGTTATAATCAGGTGACATTACCTGATAAATAAATAAACTTTCTGAGGAATTGTTGAATAAAACGAGGTCTTGAACAACAAAGAAGATAACTTTTATTAATCCACAATATAACATAATATAGTAAAATCTATCTTCTATGTCGTTCGAAACTTTGTTTTATTCAACACTTCCTCATGATGTCATCAACATTCCACAAAGTGACGGCCTCCCCCGTGAATTTTAAATAAACTTTCTGTGGTAAAGGTAAAATTCTGTCTTTCATTTTTCCTCGTCATGGAAAACTACCACAAAGTCGAGGACGATTTAGTAGATTTTTTCGAGATTTTTCCATAAAGATAGCAAATAGTGTTCAAAATATGGCTAGATATTGCAGAATTTGCTAGTTGTTAAGGAAAACGTATCACCTAGCGGGTAGTAGGAAAATTCATAGAAAATCTTACGTACAATTCAAATTAATTTCTATTGCAGAATAGATATAAGAAGATACTCTATCCAAACTTGATGCGTAATGTTGTGAAAGAGACGGAAAAACTATGTGGGATGTGTAAATATTTTGTAAATTTTTTTCTTTTCATATAATATTGCATTGATAACTTTTTGGTACAGGATTTGCAGATTGATTCGCACATACTACGAAAAACCTGTAAGATAAACATTTTCACAGAGATCAGTATTTTACATTATAAATGCACGATTTTGAGAACCAAGTAAAACAAAATAAATTAATTTGAGTATTTCGTATCAACTCTGCCATCTTGGAATGCCTGCCATCAATGGAATTTTTTGCTTTAGTCAAATATCAAATTAGCAGGTTCTTGATTTGCTTTGATTAATCACAGTTGGTTTTTGAAGTCGAAATTTTGAAGTAGGAGTATCCTTGCTTAAATTATTTATTCATATTTCCTAAATGTAACATCAATAATTAAAATTAGATACTTAAATGGTCATTTTGGAGTCCCTTCCAGACATTGCCGACCCGACAATACTAGAACACTAAAGTACCGCTCAATGTGGCAACATTTTTGAAGCGAAGATTTTAATTCGCAGAATAATATTCTTTTTCAGATGCATTCTGAATTCAAAATATTCAAAAATAGAAATGACATCAATTTAAGATAATGCGTAAAAGGTTAGAGGATAAATATGGTTTTAATTAAAGATAACGTCAACAAACAAGGCGGAAGAGGAATAGGAAATCCATGTTTTTATCTCGGAATTCTTACAAACCTACCAAAATGGTTAGTTGCCAAATTACGACAACTTAGCAGAACGATGATTTTTCCCTTCATTTAATTCTGTATAATCTAATATTGAATCCTCTGTAAATATGTTACCACGACGTTTTATTATATTTTTATCAACGCCACTGTTTTAGAACTTACTAATACGAATACTAGGACGATTTCAATAAAATATATTGATATTAAATAGATAAAATTGATTGATAAATAGATTGACATAAAAGATTATCAACGAGGAAGCCCGAAATACTTCTCGCCTGTGGCTGTGGTATACGTTTGGTCGTAACTGCTTTAAGACGTAGTTGCTTCACCCATTGGAACGTCCTTATACATGAAAATCAGGCTATTTTCTTTAACGGTAAGGGCAGTAGGCTCCTTAATGCCCTTCTATAATTCACAGTATTTCTCTATATTTTCTTATTCTTGTAGGTTTATTTTACCTCAGAGTCCTCCGCACAACTTTTTATATATTCGCTTTATATATTCATTATAATTCACATTTATTTATCCATCCCGATAGGTTCCTTCTCTTCTGATTTTCAACCACCACATTTAACCAACTTTTTTCCTCTCAGTTTTTTACTGATTTCTCCTCATATTTTCATATTCATTCTTCTTTCCAAAAGTCAGTCTCGACCAGAAATAAATCCTTCCTTTCAGTTCGTATTCATTTTTAACTCAATCATTGCAGACCCCGTTCCTTCTGTTTTATCATTCATGATCCTCACGTAGTCTATTCCAACATCGGTCAATTTATTTAACTGCCCCTTATCATACTTCTAACACTATCCTATGTTTCGTTATCACATAAGTAAGTGATCGAAAGTAGAATTCAGCATCTTGTTTCAATTCCTAATATTTATGTAAATAGTTTGAATTTAAATAATTGAAATTATTAAAATTGAATTGAATCCATCTGAAGAAAAAAGTATGCAAGGACCTTTTAAAATGTTTTCATTAACAATTATGCTTCTCATGAGGTCAGTTTTAGTAAAAACAGTTTTATTTGATTTCATTCATCATATAATTACTGATAATTGATCTGCAAATTCGCTGTTGACAGGTTTTCATTAAAAGAGCAAATCGTAGACATGTCCAATTAGCAAATATAAGACGGGGAAAATACAAGGAAGTATACTTCATCTCCTTTCCTTAAAATGAATTAAGTTTCGAAATTTTCGATTTAAATTAAATTAAATTTGCGAAAAGTTAATCTACCATAGTTAAAATATTCCGTTTGAGATTCACGTTATAAAACTATTTACAATTAAATATCAGGCTTGGACGGATATAAATTTAACGATTAAATAAAGGAATCTAATTAAATCTCGTTTTGTCCATCTTGAAAATCAGTTATTTGTCTCTAATAAAAGTGCAGAACCGATCCTTTTGCTTGCGTAGCATATTTTCAAAGGAGTAGTCACGTGCATGTTAACAGATAGTGTAAACAGGTCTACAGTTAGTTTTAGCACGCCAACTTACATATGCTTGATTACCTCACCGATCGAGAACGTTATCGTTGGATTTAATTCCCAAGAAGTACTTACAAAAGCATTTAAATTATTTATAAATGGGGAGTAATTCAGCGGTAATTATTTTCTCGTGTTTCTCGAGTCCTTAAGAACTCAAGGCTAAGATCCTTACAGTGAGAAGTGTTACGCTTTCTCTTGTGCGTGCTTATGAAACAGTGTTGAATTAAGATGGAACCGTGAGCGTGTAATTAAACGAGACTTATAGCCTAGCCATTTCCATAGATTAGAGAATCGGCTTGTTATCTTTGGCACTATGAATAAAGTACGACTTGGAGATTGCGGCAATGTTAAATGAAAGACGTTTTATCTATCGTTTTCTCTGGAGAATGAAATTGCAGCCTTACAATTAACTCCAGCCATGAAACCACTGCGATTTGGCCTTAATCAGGAAAGCAGATTAGATTCTCCATTAACGTGCTCAGGCAATAATTCAATTGGAGGAAATGAAAAACGCGCAACACGATCATCGTCAGCTGAATCCCTGACTCACGGTTTTTCATTCCAACATGTTACCGTCTACTTCCTTGAAGAATGAAACGCGCTAAATCGGGCCTAACTAGCTCATATTCTTTCAATCACTTTTGCACTAAATTGTATCAAGCAACTGATTTAATACGGTTCTTAACTACATTTACCATCAAGTGAAGAAGTTTTTCGGTCAAGGGCAAGAATTTTAGTTACTTTAAGTCGCTACTGTAATTTTTAGGGTGACCATCACAATAATAGATCACATTTGACTATCAAACTTCATAAGTGCCTATATGATTCATTGTTAAATGAATATATAAGTATAAATTGATATTGTATTTCATCATCAAATACTAAAGGCAATGCCTTGTCGTAGTGGCCATGTCTCACTTTCCATCGCGTTTCCTTCAGGCTAGAATATGACGTCAAATCCATCTCATTCTCCATGTTCTTGAAGAAAGCAGCTCTGGGACGTCTTGGCTTCTTTCCTACAAATTTTCCTTCAAATATATATTTTAGGTACTGATAATGCCTCAGTACGTGTCCATCCAGTTCAGCCCTTCCTTTCCTATTCCTTTAACACCGATCTATTACCTTTCTACCCATCTTGTTTTCGTCAGTTTCCTCTAAATCCAGATTTCATCGCCTCAAGCTTCTTTCTTTCCGCTTTTCTGATTATCCATGTTTCACAACTGTACAACAACAATTTCTAAACAAACGTTTTGATAAACTTTTTCCTGATCTCTACGCGTATATATTTATTAAATAATAGATTCTCCTTGTTTTGTAATGCTTGTTTTGCCAAAGCTATTCTTCTCTTTATCTCGGTCTCACAAGTATTAATAATACTCCCTAGGTAGCAAATATTTTCAACTTGATTCAAGGTAGTGCTGCCTATTTTTATGTCAATTTTGGCACTTTCTTTTCTCTTACCTTTTACCATTGTCTTTGTTTCCTTCTTGTTGATTATCAGTTTAAACTATTCTAAGGCTTTGGACAGTATATTAAGTATCTTATATATTGTTTTTACATAATCTAAATAGAATTACTATATTTTCGTTATATTTAAAATTTTTGTTATTACTATTGAATTTGATAGTTGACGAATAGAAGATGTATTGAGTATGGAAAATTGTAATTTGCCCGTAAATGGTACACACCGATTCCACGTTGTTTACACAGTTTTACATTTCACTGCGGCACGATAACCACCATTTTCTATATGGTAAAGAAGCGTCTCAAAAATACTTCTTTGTCCTCGTATATGACGATTGTGGATCGGGTCGCAAGATGCAAGATAGTTCTGCAGAAAAGATCGAAGGGAATTCGAACGCAGCGGTAAAAATAAAACGATTAAGAATTCTCGGGAAAGAGTAGATGGCAAACATTCTAGATTTTTTCATTTCGGTTTGCAAATATTGGCTCGGGAGCCGTTGTCCCTTGCGACTGTCAACAGCGAGGCAGACCACAATGTCCGATATAGAGGACGATAAAGGAAGTAGATCAATATGTCCTCCACGCGAATAATTTAGGAACGATTGAAAAGGATATTTATTTGATGACATGTGTTCCCCGCCGCGTCAAGTGATTTTTCCCTTCGTATACTAGATAATTACTTTTCGTTAATTCCAAATCAAGTAGTAGGCCCGGAATTATAAAGTATAATTAAAATGGACTTTAACTAATGTTCACTTTAGGGCCTGGTTTTATGATGGAAGCGAAGATTACAGTTAATATTCACAATAATCATACATGAGGATGTTAACTATAATCTTCACTTTAACTCTAACAAACTATAGCAATACTGGGCCCTAAAGAGAATATTAGTCGAAGTCCATTTTAAGTATAAATTATAATATCGGGGCTTACTGTAATTTTCTTTCCGAGAGTACACATAGCTAGAAGTTTACGTCAGATGTAAGTATCTTGTCAGTAGTAATGCATGTGACATATTGAAGTTCACTATGATTGCATAGTGTAATCGAGTGTTATTGAAATTCTGGGAAAGCATTAGGATGGGAAAGGCCGAATCAAAAGAAACTTCAAGGAAAGTCATAAAAGAAAATTCTATCACAATCATGTGAGGATAAACATAAACAGTTTTTCTGAGAAAACAGGATCGGAATATTTGAAAAGGTCTTCGATTCGGTTTCCTCCGATATATTTTAATAATGGTCGACTTACCTCCTTATGAAATTTTTCCGTAGCTATTAGGAGTAGCATCTCCTTCTAGAATTGCGTAGTGAATCAAATTTGATTGGATTTACAATTTATATTTACTCAAGAAAATCACCGCAGAATTTGGGCTCTGACCTCTTAAATTTCTGTTTCAGAATATTCTCAAAAAATGAATGGACATTAAAATTCGAGACAATAATATAATAACACAGCTGCGGATGGATGTTACTTACCCACCTTTGGTCATATGGTCTATAAAGAAGTAAAGGACGGAAATCAAAATTAAACAGTATTTATTCGTACTTTCTAGTATGTAGCAATATTTTAATATCTCCTATAAGCGAAAGCTTCAAAAAGTGCTATTCATCGCGCTATTTTGCTGCACTTGGATTTTCATCATTTGGATATTAGATTTCCGATTTCGCCCGACAGAGAAAAGGATATTAGTTTATCTACTTTGAATGCATATTCACACCTGCAACGTAATACAACAGCATTTCTAAAGACAGAGGAGCGATGTAAATAGTATATATCCACAGAACTGGCACTGAGCGTAATAAATAGAGGGGATTTAATCGTCCGATCGAAGAGAAAAAATTAAATACTCGCTTAATGCGAAGATTGTGTTCGCAAGAGAATAAATTACGCAGAAACAATCAGAGGTGACGTTTCCATTTCTTGGGTTAATAGGCGCGAATATCGGACGATGAAGATATCATTCCTGATAATGCCTTCGATTCCTGATTCAACGTTGGCGCTCTCGAACCTATAATCTTAGGATGTTGTCGCAACAGTGGCAGGCGATGCATGTTCAATTTCTTAATCACAATCCATCGTTCTTTCGAAATGCACCGCCGCTGCATTATTCTCACGAAGCTGTCTTTTTCTCTTGGAGCGAAACGGGAAAGAAGCCGTCAAAACTAAGTGGTCCAATTAAAGGAAGCGATTTATTAGGGACGTGAGGATATTATCTCGTGCTAAAGCAACAATCAAGAGTGATGATTTACAGTTTATCTGTTAGTCGAACGTGATCGCTAATACGTTTTATTCCGCGAGGAATGATCTAAATCTCGCCTTTCATGTACTGAAGGCACATTGGTTTCATTAAAATGTAATATTGCTGCCAAGGTCGGGCCCATGTTTTTAATAACAAAGAAGGCTGTTTCTAGAACTTCATTATTAGTACTACGGAAAGTTATATCTCACTATCTTTTGCATGGAAATTATTCATGATTTTGATATTCTATTACGTACCAATACAACATTGATTTATTTTCGTTATTGAACATCCAAAATCGAATTAACTTACGATCCGCTCTCAAAATGGTAATTTTGGAGATTACAGTGAATTTAGGCAAGTATGAATCCAAGAAAACGCGAAATTCTCGTAACATCAATTTAGAGCAAACTGTCTCCATGTGAAGTTAAGAAATATAATAATTAAATACCATGCACCAACGGATATGATGATAATATTAAACATCTACGAATGCCGCAACTTGCACCTGCTTGCAAGCGTAATGCGGTTTAGGATCATCTGGTTGGTCGACGAAACGCTGCTTTAGAGCTCGTTCCGTGGGCTAACAACCTCTTCACAAACTAACTGAACGACAGCTTAGCGACTTCAGGAGACCTCTGTTGTTAAGGAAATGAGCCCATGATAAAGTTTGTATACACGTATATTAGCATCCTTCTCCAATTCGGAAATTATAAATTGACTCTAAAGCAGCACTTAAGTTAATCCATTGAACTTAATATAGAAGTTGATTAGCGTTCGTCTAAACAAAAGGGAATCATTTATAAATGGCAGTTTATAAGTAATTGAGATTATATAATTTTAGGCGGGGTAGTTGACAACGAAAACTAGAGTTAATTTACCCTCTTCTCAGACGAGAGAAGATATTATTGTTAAGTTACGCGTCACTGTATAATATATACTATATAATAGCATATTTTATAATAATACATACTCTTTAATGAAAATAAAAGTATTTGAACAGACATATTTTTTGCAATTGGAAATGAGGGCTTGAAATAGAAACATGTAATAAACTTGGATGTCGAAATTTCAAGTATTTCTCTATGTTTTTCATTATTTAATTTAATCTTAATTGTTTGATTGTTTTAGCTATTTCAATATCGTTCATTCGTTTTATTTCTTTTAGTTACTATATTTCGTATTGTATTTTTATTTGTTTAACTTATTTAATTACTTCATTGATTTTCTTTATTTTATTTAACTACTTTATATATTTTAATTATTTAATATATTTATCGTATTCATTAATGCGTTTAATTGATTTTATTTACATCACTTGTTGATAATAATAGTGTATAACTCCTTGTTTTAAGTTCATTTGCATACAAAGAATATAACTTTGGATATTCATCATCAAAGGAATTAACATTTCAATCCTCGAAATCTCTTCCTGTCCCACTTTTTCAGTCACCTTTTCGTTCTCTTCCTTTGGTATTTATCCTTGGCTTTTCCCTCAAGGAGTGGAGAGCTGCTCACCAATGATCACGTCTGAGCAAGAACAGTGTACATGGCCTCGGCTACCGTCTCCGAGTAATTAGCGAGGTAGAGAAGGAAGCGACCGGTAGCATGTTTCTTGCGCATCGCCGTGTGTGTAAAGGAGTGTGAAAGGAGAGGAGAGATGTTGCTCGAAGGAGTATGTATTCTCTTAGGATGTGTGAATCCAACTGCATGTGGTCGTCTGCACAAGCGCGCATTCCACTCATTGAGATGCCATTCCTCTAAGGTAAGGCCGCGATTCCTCCCTCTTTACCAACTTTGTCGATCTTTATCGATTAACGATGGTACGGTTTGCTAGTCTCTTTCGAAGAAGGCCGAACTATATACTTTAGAATGTTATTTTTAATAATCTTACCTGACTAACTATGGTATGCCATGTTTACCTATTATTGGGAGACATATAAACGTTACGCAATCTTAAAATAACTTTCTAAATGTTTTTCACTTGTAACGAAATCTTCATGCATAGACTGCTAGTATGGCTGTTAAGTCTAGAAATTCTCGTTGTTGTTTCAAACCAATTCAATCGACGCTTTGCCATGGTCGATTAAAATACTTGAACATTTAGAAAAGCTAAGAAGCCATGATAATGAGCCATTAAATAGTTCGCAAATTTTATGAAAAAACCGTCTGAGGAGTTATTAGAAAATTTTGCAGAAAATAACAACGAAAAACTAATACAAAATAACAAGTATTATTAATTATATTTGTTATTATTAATCAATTGGTGCGTTATAATTAAAATGATAAACCTGTTGGCAGACTGTAGATTAGTCCCTGTAATCATCATTGTAATTTTTAGTGATAAAATAGTGGTTTACATGTTCGCTCAAAAAACATAATATTGTTCAGGCCAAAAATGTTTTTTTTTTAACAAGATGATGATTCAAGGATTTATTATCAAACTGGGTGCAGTATTTAAAAGAAAGTTCGTACGATGGCGGAGTGAATAAGGAGATTTTCATTGAAAATTTTCCGAAGAAAGCGCTGAAGGTGGAATGTTTTAGGTAACAGAAAAAGAAGCTTCGGTAAAACTCTAGATGAAAGAGATTTTTGCTTAGTAATTCCCCAGTTTATCCTAATAGAAAAGGAATCATCAAACTTCGTTGACGTTCATTGTCTAACCGATTTGAAAGGCAGGGAAGTCGCCCTTGCTCACCAGTCTGCGTAATGGGAGTTCCTAGGAAAGCGTGTTCGTCCTTGTTCACCTCTGAATTCAAAAGAGGTGCGATGGCATGCATACAGCGGTGGAGGGTGCTAAATTAAACGAAGAGGCAATCGAGGAAAGAAAGAGAGAGATATATATAAAGGCATCGGTTGGAGAAGAGAGATGTCTGGAATAAGATAAACCTACAGAGAGAGTCAGTCCACTCATTGGTAACCAGCCTCCGTTGTTTCTTAGCCCCTCTCTTCGTTGTTTGTACTTCTTTTCCCTCTCTGTTTTCGTTTTCTTTTATCGCTCTCTCTCTCTGCCATTGTGTCCTTCTCTATCACTTCTTTCGCTTTCATTCTTCTTCTATCTCTGCTTTCTCTTTTCTCATTCTTATAATTTTTGTATATTCTATTTTCTTTGTTTTTTATATTTCTTTTTATTTTCTTTTTCCTCTGTTCTCCCTCAACCAAACTTACTCTTCCTCCACCTTACTCTCTATTTACCTTCTCTCTCTTCTCATCTGTTAGGGTTAGATATATGAAGGGGCTAAGGATTAGATGTAAGAAGGGACTAGGAAGTCTCAATCTCTACCTTCAATAAAGACGTTTTATTATTATCATTATTTACTTCGTTCTCGCCGCAAAGTAACGGTATTATGGGAACGGACTGATTTCAAATTCCATGCGACTACAAAGATTATTACTCTTCATTTTAAAATGTTCTAATTCAGTGGCAGGTATCCAGGATTACTATTTTTTTAATTAAATGTAAGTTAATTTCAACCTTTAATTTTTCCAAACTTTCTGCCAGTGTTTTTGGTACTACCCCTGTTGTTGATATAATTATGGGAGCTATGGTTACGCTTTTTCATTTTAATTGTATTTTAATTTCTATTGCTAACTCGGAGTACATGAGTAAGTACTTTGAAGATTATGGTTGAGAGTTACTGCATTGCCAATTATTATACCTTCCTGATTAATTTTACCAAAGAGAACTATATATCTCGTCTATTGGCTTTTATGGTGAGGTCTGTCATAATTTCTCTATTCCACTATAATTTGTATATTTTATTTTCTTATACGTTATTATTAGTAAAAATTGTTAGTATTATTATCATCATCATCTGTCAACATTCATACCTCCGTTTTCTTTTTTCCGTTCATATCTCCGTTTTCTCAGACAGTTGTCTCTACTATAAATTATTTTGGCTAATTCCTCTCCTCATCTCTAAATATTTTACATTTATTGTTATATGCATTATATCCAATAATCCAATCGTAAAACGCAAGAAATAACATTTCACGGTAATAATATTATCAGATTTACTAATATAGCCATACAAATCTACAGTTATGCAAAAAGGCTATGATTGTTAAAATTCTTAACCCTCTGTCAATGGTAGGAACTTTTATATAACGCTGCACATAACATTTTCCTTTATTAATTATATATTAATTTCTTTCATCCATTTCTTATTTTTATTTCATCTAATCTCTGATGCCACTTTTCGACATTTCCTCTTAACTATTTTTTTCTTGGAACTCTCTCTTTGTCTGGTTGTCCCCTTCTTCCTTTCCCAAACATTCTGCCCTCTGACACAGTTTATTTCCTATCTTTTTCATCGTTTAGTTACTCTTTGTTCCTCGTAATATCTCTTGTCACTTTTCTTCACCTCTTAGCTCTCCTCCCAACCTTTCCTCTGCCCCTTCTCTCTCTTCTATTTGTTTCATCTCCTTCTGTTTCTTCCGTTCTCTATCATTTTGCCCTCTTACACTCCTCGTACGGCATGCCTGGCGTGACTGCCTCCACAACGGATGAGATCATGAGTTCGAACCCTGCCAAGGACGAGTCCTCTTTAATCCCACACCATTAATCATCCCCTATCCCGTCTCTTTCTCTCCCTCCATCCATCTTCTGCTCGCAGATCATCCGAGTAGATCTATGAAGGGATTTAAAGAGCGCGCTAACGCACGAAATGGACATGCTGTTATCCAGCATGGCTTCTTTTTTCCCTGTGCTAGCGAGCCTCTCTAGCCGTGCTGTCACCCGCGACAATGGCCGGCTGTCGGAGGAGTAATCGCCGCCGAATATTAATTCTCGCGCGGCTAAACGCTCGATGACGTTCGCACGTCGACCGGAATCTTCCGCGAAAATTATCGGCCAAATATACGGCGGTCATTAAAATGTAGACGTTCGATTGATACGCGAAATGGCTGCGAAACACTCGCGGAGGCCCCGACGGTTTGAGTAAGTGGAACGAAGGGGTATACATGATGATGGAGCGATAGAACCTCGGTGAAAATTGGGAGCCAACTGTGTCTTGCGCCCTGTTGATTGTAATTATGCACCTTCGGGGGAGCTCCGATTATCCGGGTCCGGATTTACCTACGCCCCGAACCATTCGGCTGGAAATTCAGGGTATGAAGCCATATTATTTTCGTTCGGTTCGGAAAAGGTTCGATAATAACATCGGTTCGGTACCGGTTTCGTTCGGATAAGCGACGTCGATTCGGTACGAACCGGTTTTTTTCTCTTAGGACATGAAAATTCACAATCTTTGTGATCATGTTTTATTGTGTATACGTTTTTGTGTAACTTGTTAACTAACATTGTATTTAATTAAATTAATTTGCCCCCTGCCGTACACCACTGGCCTACGAGGCAGAAAACCTAAAAAAAACTGAAACTGAAGAAGAAAAAGAAATAATAAAACAGCAGGTATTGGATAAACATACTAAGTATGAAGCAAATTATTAAAATAACAACGAAATTTTTATCAATTAGGAAATTAATATAATAAGTAGTTTGGATGTCTCTGTTACGTATGTTTAGTAAATATAGCTATTTTTGTGCTTAATGAAAATGAAAACAAGAAATGTACACAGAATAGATAAAGGAACAGAGAAAAAAAGTCAATTAAAAATATTTTTACACGTTTTACAAAACTTCAAATTTCCTTAAAAAATAAAAGCGGAGCCGCTCAAATTTTCTTCTTTAAGGTTGAATCGAGTGATGATCATTAAATGAAAGTCATTTGGAAAAAAGTTCACGAATAATAATTCCAATTAATATGCAGGAAACGTAATAACGCTGATATGATAATCGCGGAAATAGAGGCTAGAAATGATAAGCTTGAAGTAAACTCCGTAATTTTCGTATTAAATGTAGACACAAAGTTGCCTTTACTATACCGTCATTGTCGTCAGAAAAAACTTCGAGGCTGCGCTGTCATTTATGCGTGAGCGTCTAAAAATTTTAAACATTTTCACTTCCCTCGGATTTCAACACGAAACTTAATGGCAGCAAATGGCAGTCGCGAGGTGTAAATAATGTCACGTCACGGCTGCGAGATCTCCTCGGCGACGCCAAACGCAAAAATAAACATTTTTGCATAGCATTAGCGCGGCGCTACAACCTATTTCGGAAGTTGGGCGGAGACGAGCACGGGAATTACATTTAAAATTAGAACGGAGTTACAACTCGGGAAGCGACCACCGGCAAACATTAGAATGCGTGATGTTTACAGTGGAGGCGTCGGTGAGTCACGGCTTTTTCCAGAGGTGTTGCATCACGCCGGGAGTGAGGTAAGTGTACCAAGCGTGATGCTCACGAGATGGATTCGCTAGGGAAACCATCGCATGGAGATCCTTGCGCGGGTTGAATAGAAAGTTTAGGAATATTCGACAGGATGTCTCTCGTGTGGTGATTCGGCCCTTGGAACGCAGATGTGTTCCAAGAGAAAGACGGTGTGAGGTCGGAATATATTCATTCGCTATTGTCTTTAAGATTAATTCTTACGTAACTCTTAGACAAGGGATGACCCTGCTAACGAGTCTTTTTGGATTAGATTTTTATTTAGATTTGTACCCCGCAAGCTGCCAGTGGCGTATGGCAGGGGGTGTATTAACACCTTACCTAATCTATCCTATTAGCTTCTGTCTTAACTATCTGTTTTAGCGATTATTTCCTTGTAACGCTTGTTCGTTGCCTCTCGAAGATTGCGCTTGTTGTATACCAGAGTGACTTTTACTTTGCCAAAAAATTCTGGACCGATGAATTTTTCGAAAAGCTTTCGTCGGTAGTCAGATCTTCTCACCCGAGTGATTTTATCTAATAGGGTAAGTTAGGTAAGGTGTTGGTATGTCCCCTGCCATACACCACTGGTGGCTTGCGGGGTACAAATTTAAATCATAACGATTGAACCTGAAAGCTCCGTTGACGAAACTGGCTAATCTACGTTGAACCATCTCTACATCTGAGACTAACTCTACTTCATGCGGATCCCAGATTGCGCAGCAGTATTCATGACTTTGTCGAAGGAGGGAAATGTACGCAATTTCTTTGACTATAAATGGGCATCCTCTCAGGGTTCTTTCGGCCAACGAAGACTTGTTCCGCTGTTTTTAGAATAGGACAAGGGATAGGAACCTCGTATTATTGTAAGGTCTCATTCAGCAACATTTGGAACCATCAGGCCGAACTCTAGTAGTAGTACATATTGTTAAAAGTGCTTCGAAAGCTTAGGTCATTTCGCACGTAGGCCCCCACCGGGAATCGAACCCGGGACCGCTTTCACTGAAGTCGAACGCGTTTCCCACTTGGCTAACCGGGAGCCCAGGCCGAACTCTACTGGCGTACTATCCTCATTCCAATAATTTAACTTCGAAATTCTAAGAAGGAAAATTAAGTTATACGCAAAGTAAACGTAGGCCTAATATATTCCATTTTATTTTTACTCGACGTAATAAATAAGCCGGAAGCAAAAGTATTCAAATACTCGTACATACATTTTTCATTGAAATTGTAGAAAAACCGGATGTGACCGGAAGGTCGTAGGCTCCTCACCTCTGGAGTAGACCAGTGTTTCTTCACCGATGGGACCCGAAGCAATAAAGGTACTATCTGGTATTGTGAGGATCGAGCAGTCATACATTATACTCGTTTTGCTTTTTATTTTTCTAATATTTTGCTTCGTTCCAAATAAATTTTCGTTTAGTTTCACTACTACTTTTCAGCAAACTTAGTATTCTTAAAATATTAAATTACATCGATTAGTAAAACGAGCTCTTTAAACATTGGTGGGACTTAGTTTATTTATTTTGACAATACAATAAGTGGGACTTGAGACCATAAAATTGAAGACTGAATTAAACTGAATTAGACCATTAGATACGACAACGTTTTTCAATCTATGATTCGGGAAAAAGTAAGAACATTGGTGTATCTCGTGCAATTCTCAGTCATGAAAGACAGTGACTCCTCTCGCGCGTTGATTGTGCTATCACTGCATTCGGACATTACTTGAATCATTTATTTATTACCGATATCTACCGAAACTGCAAAATGAACCAGATGATCCACTGAAATCTTAGAATCGGTGAAGTGTTCTATCAAAAAGGCCAGAATCACCGGCGAACGAATGCATGAGCACTTGCAGATCTCAGATTTAACCTAATAAGAATTGACACCGCCTATTCTTCATTACAATAATAAAGTAAGTGATCTATTACGTTGAAGAAATTCGTAGTCTGTGGATGAAAATCCACAGCTTACACCAGGAAAGCAATCCTTCAATTCGTAGCCTTTCGAAGTGTTAACGTATGTTTAGGATAGGCAACTTTTGAGAATAAGAATCTGGCATATGAAGGTAACCCCGACGAACATTACTTCGGGAATTTTCTTCGTTAACTGAGTCACTGTATATGGAGATAAAAGGGAGATAGGAAGGGGAGGATTGGAAATAAAAGTTAGGAAGTGGGTACTGTCTCTACTACAGACACATCAACCTTGAGTCATAAGATTTAACTTTACGACCTTTCTGGTACACCTAATACTGCGAGAAAAATTGAATTAACATTGTATCGAATAAAAACCTTTCCAACTTATTTTCGTAAGGAAGCTGTTGTTTCTACTTTTTACTCTTGCTAACCGTCAGGTCGAAAAGTAACCACCGACGATCCATAACTGATCCTGCAAAATGCGTATATGAGATGAATTAACAGTGGCGTTCTTTAGCAACTGAGTCTAAACAAGCTCATTCAATTACCAGTAATTTCGGCTATTGAGTCTAGGTTTTCCACAATAACGATCAATGAAATGTTATGATTAATTGATCTGGTAACTATACCATATCCGGATTTTTTCCACAAATGAGATCGAGGAGAAATGAGGAAGGAGCGAAGTACTGAGAAGAATGGAAGAGATGAAGATGTGTAAGGGACGTAAGCGTGTTCGACGGCCATCTAATCGGATCGTCTCTCCTCCAATAGGTTTCTCTCCTACAAACCAATCTCTTCCGAAACACTTTATGAAGGGGATTTTTCGTCCTCCCTCGCACGCACAAGCAAAAGCAACGCTCGTAAACTCCATCCCCTTAAAAATGACATAAACCCAGTAAACTTTCGATTACTAGGGCTCGGATAACCGATGTTTTGGACATGCCGAGGTGCCCAGAGAAGCTTCATTATTCTACTGACAGCCCAGTACGCCATCAATCTAGGCAAAAATGAAAATAATATTCTTCTAACATAAACAAAAATGAAGATAATATTCTTCTAACTTCTTCTAATAACATCTTCTTTAATTTGATAGTACTGCTAGTATTGATAGTCTTTATTTTGATTATTTACTAATACAGGTGCGTGGACATGGGTTTCAGAATGGTTCAGTATGCCACAGATACTCGTGAAAATGTCGCTCTCGAGTACTGGTTGGTCCCCCAACTTTATCCTCCAATTTCCGTTTCTAACATGTCTCGTGTGTGAGTTAAACCTGGCTTTTCCTGTAGTCATTGAGTAACATTAAGCTAATTCCTGAGAATTATATTTTTTTCTGGCACGAGGCTAACTAATAAAGGCGAAAATAGACCATCTTAACATATATTTCCAGCTTAAAAGAAATTACTTTAGATCTTTATAAGTAAGAAATTAAATAAATAAATAAATAACGTCTTTATTTTGGTAAGTAAGTAAGAAATTCGTGCTAATCATCGATTCTTGTTGGAGTTTTAAAGATCTAGTTAATGTCCTTGATTTTTATTTAGTTTTTTATATCCCAATAATCTCACAAACATCCATTTAATGGACCATTACATTGGTGTAATCAATATTCTCTAGCTTAACTTGGTAGTGCGACTGCTACAATCAATTGTGAGATTTTATAAAAGTTGAACTTAAGCTTAAAACAGCATTTTTGTAACACAAAGAAAAGAAACTTCGTAAACTTCCAAACTGAAGGACTTAATTTTTAGCATTTTTGTAATTTATTTAAAATATTCTTCTCGTTTGTCGGTCGGCTAAGAAATTTTTCATTGTATTCGTGTATTGAAAAGTAGACTTATTCTTGTTTTCTTTACATTACTGGTATTGGTATCTGTTGTAGACATAGATATTTTCTTATAATTCACCGAGCGTTAATTGGGGTCGTATTTGTTCTCTCCAATAATTTCTATTGAATATTTGCCTCAAAAACGTTTGTCTGCCAAATTAATAATACAAACGGAAAGAAAATGATTTGAAGCAGAATTTGATGTAAAAACTTTCTTGTTTTCTAAATTACAGAAGTAAAGACACCCGTTCAAACAAAACCGGAATAAAGTCAAGATTTTCTTTGAAATGTGGTATTTTTGTTCTTTCTGCGGTTGTGTTATTAATTAACCTAAAATCAATCACAGTGTTATTTCCGACATTACTTTCACTCAAAAATGAAACGATTTTAACTAAATTTATATTTTTATGCTAATGTTGCATCACAGCAAAGTTCTACCACGCCCTTGATGAGTGGAGGGGATAGTTCGTCCTGTCCTATTGGCTCCCTATACGAAGAGATAACGTCTTCTTTCTCTCTCTAACGTGCAAACATCTAGTGAATGAACTATTGTTGCATCGCATTCGACCCTCCGGCTATCCAGATTTCGATTATGATTCGGATTCGATTATACAGTCTTTCGATTATCCTGTATTGAAATTTATTCGTAGAACTTTCCTCCTTACTTTCCCAAGTCTACCGTTCTAGGGAGCCAACCACGTTTCTTATCACTCCCCATTATCCTTTCGTCTGTATCTCTCCATTACCTAAGGCCCGTTTTCCCACCCGCCCAACCCTTTTTCCCATTCGACTCTCCAGATCACGTGACTCGGAGCAATTATGACGAAGGAGGGAGATAGCCTGGAAGACTGTGTCGTGGAACAAGTCACGAAAGCGGTTGTCCGTGTGAGAGATTCGTCTCGGGTGTTTTTGCTGTTTGCGAGATTAAAAAAAAGGAGATTTGGAAGAATAAGGGCTGAAGGAGGACGTGGTTCTCATTTCACTGCTTCTCTCGACTGGATTGATCAAAGGGGAGGAGTTTAAGGGTTGGTTTGGGAATCGCGAAGATGGGTCGGAGAAGTGGGATTAAAACAAGGAAGGAGGGACAAAGAGGAATTTGAATACGGGAGCGAAGAAGTCGGCGGTTTAATTGAGGAGGGGGATGAAGGTGAGTGGTTAGTGGGAAAGAAATGTTAAGGTTTTGGAGAAAGGGAGGAAGAATCTGCCGTAGAGAAGGGGGCGTAATTGAACGCAGTAATTTGAGCGATTGAAAAATTTTAGATGTGAGTGATCCATTATTGATTGTGGTGAGTAAATAATAATGTCTTTATTTAGTTGAATTTTTAGTCTTATGAGACCAATCTTACAATTAACCTAGTAAAGACGAACGCAATCAACCATGCCCTGACCAGGATTCGAACCCGGGACCTCGGCGTCGCTAGGCTAGCACTGGCACGTAAATTGTTAGGTTCCCTCAATTGCGATTTTGCACCGAAAATTAATTACCTTCATCGATGAATACAACTAGCGTGATCAAATGATCATGCAGAGTATAGTAGATGTATCAGCATTTAAATTTTCTTTGGTTTATTTATTCGCTGTTAATGTTTTACAGATGTACTCAGAAAAGTCCCTTTAGGGATAGACAATGTTTATTCTTTGCTACACACCTAAGGTTCTGAGAAATTATTCCATATTTTTGTTCTTTCGCATCACAAATTCCCGAGTTAATACGTTTAAAAGGAATGATAATTATATATACATTTATAGAAGATGATGACTTAGTGGAAGTTACCTACATCTTCATTTAATAAATGAGATGTATTTAGGATACCTATTTTTCTATATATTATCTCAAGAGTTATTGCTCAACAAATAATATTTTAAAGTAGAGAAATGCACTTCCATATAATGACTTGTTGGAGATAATTTTCAAAAGCTGTACGTCCTATTGCTTTATTTATATAAAATTATTTATCCGCCAGTATTAATCTTTTGATCAATCTGCTCCTGCTGATATTTAACGTTATGTTTGGAAATCCGAATATCATAAAAGCATTTCTAAACATCTCCATTTGGAATTTCCTACAACGATAATTTTAATATAAAGCCGCTCTAGTCAAATTTTGGAGGTGCAACTAATATTATATGTTTATTCCCAAACTATGCATTCCCATTCTTTTGAAGGAAAAATATGCAGTTGTAAAACTTGGATACTGAAAATCTCACAATTCAAATGCCGTAATATTGCTGCTAACATCTTTGCCGTATGTTAACGCTTTGCGTCATAAAAGTTGAATTTTAACTGAAAGACGGAAAATTAAATTCTAAATCTTTTGATCATAGCTAGAATTAATACATTCTCAAGAGGAGAAACAATAGCATTTAGAATAATGGTTGGAAAATCATTCAAGGAACTAAAATTACAATATGTCAAGGTGTTTCCGAAAAGGGAAGCAGAAAATATCGTACAAAAACAAGTACAAAGAGTATTTAAGAAATGTAGAGACAATAATTACAAATTATATCTTCATCTAACACTTACTCTAATACAATTTCTTTTAAAACTGACTGAGTTTTGGTTCCTTAACACCATTTAATTTTTCCATTTTTACGACGAAAGGGCGTATTTCGTATCCATATCAAGATTTCTTTCTGCGTTTCTTCCCTATTAACCTCTTCGTTTTTTCGTAGATTCCAACATTTATAAGGTGTAATTTTTAGAGGGAATTTCGATTAGCAGAATTATTCATCAGAACTTTTTCGTTTATTAAAATTCCCCGTCTCAAAGATATATCTCCATCCTCTCCCAAATGACACCGATAATTCCCGAGCCTTTTGTTTCTAGTTCTCGCCAGAGTCAGGCTTTCTAATTTGAGTGGAAAAAGGCAGAAGAGATAGGATCGGGAGACGAGGTGGTGAGAAGGAAAGGGTTTAAAAGTGGTAGGAAGAGGGTCATGGGAGTGGGAACAAGACGAGGCGGAGGGAGAGGTTTGGAACCTTGTTGTGCTTCAGAAAAGAGTGGAGTTTCGCACGCGAAGGGGAGAGACAGAAGAAATGGCGCTGGGAGACGCTCTTTTGTTTGTGTGTGTTGAAGTGAGACGCTGGAGGGAGGGCGATCTGAAAGGTGCGAGACCTGTTCTTTTATATTTATCCCTGCCGAGTGTTATCTCTTTTTTTCTGAGTCTTGCAGTCGCTGTGCATGTTGGAAAGAGTTATGAGAGGAGCTGGATCGCGGAAATAAAACCGATTCGAAGCGCCGGGAAAGAGTGATGTTCTCTCCATTTGTGAGACATAATGAATACGATTCGCGCGGGCTCGTCTTTGTGCGGTTGGTTGACCGAGGCGGGGGAATATATGAAAAAGGGTGATTTTCTCTCCTGTTCTAAATGGTAAAGGGTTAGAGATTGAGTAATTAATTTTTACCGATACTCTAATTCCTCGGCTTCCGAGGATATTCCGCTCCGGAATTTTTTTTTTGTCAGCCGAGATGAAATCTAATTTCTAATTTAGTACGAAAGCAATTAATTGGAACTTCAAAAATGCTAACGCAATTTATCATATTTTCCGGTATACGTTGCGACGAAATAATCGCAGATCTGCTTTATTGTTCTTAAAGTGGTCCTCCTGCTGAATAGTAAAATTATTCAGTTTCCTGATTATTACAGAATTTTAACGCCCCAATAATGTCGGATCCATAACTCCGAGGAACACTATCGATTTGAATCAGTAGCTAAAAATTCTATTGATATTAATTTATTCATTATTATTAATATTGACTTGGCAAATGAAATTAGCTCTAATCTCAGAACGCTGACAACAAAGTGCGCACAATCTCTAAGGGGATTGGAATTATTGAGAGTAAGAAATCTCTCCCTGAATCAGCAATGATGTGATAGAGGCATAATAATAAAGAATTGTTTTGGTAAATTAATATTTCGATCAGCCATTGACATGAAAGAAAAGATTTTGATTCATAGATTACGAAGAAAAAGAAAGAGGCGAAGGAAATACTAACTACATAGGGGATTAAGTACTAATGGAAATGATATAAAAGATTACAAGTAGTTAACAAGGTTGGAGGCAGAGTTTCGGCCTGGTTGACATTAGTAAAACTGACAGATTACTACAGGTTTAACGAACCTGTATTCATCTGGTAATGACTCATAGGTCTGTTTAAAGTTGAGTCAATTCAAATGAAGCTTCTCTAGCCTTGCAGAAGATTATATGAATATGTTGCTTGGTCCAAGGATTTTGCGGAAATAGTTAACATTTTTTAACATATTACATGAATAATCAACCAATTGACTAATTTATTTCCATTTTAAAGCTGAAATATATGAAATTATTTACCAAAAATAATCAGTATTCATGTATTTGGATGGTAGACTGCTTAGAACGTACTGCTAGACTATCTAAAGAATCACATTTGAACTTAAGCCGCTGAGGAAGTGCATAACGGTAAAACGCAAAAAAGAGACGAGCTAAAACAGGTCAGAGCATAACGAGAAACCCTGTGTTTAAAAGAACAAATCACGGGTGGAGACGGAAACGACACCCAGCCCTCGGATGATCTGCTTCCTGGAATGTCTCTCGCAAACCATATCGGCCAAACAGTCACCTCCCATAACAAAACAAAGGAGCTCCAGGAGCTCACATCGCATCCCCACTTACTAAAAGCAGGACCCATGGCATTTCCCAGCCCTCAACTCCCCATCGGAATGGGAGGGGCACTGCACCCGAGCCACCGCATCCCCCCTTCTGAAGCTGTGCTGGAACTCCCTGTGCACACACCCCTCCTCTAGCCACTTCTGGAGAAGAAAATAAAGAAGCTCCCCGTCACTAACCCTCCCCTCACTATCATTCCTTTTTCAAACACGTCCTCTTCCCAACTCCGCAGGGCTACTAAAACCAACACCATCTTTTTCCAAGCAGCTGCTACTCGCTTCCTGCTGTATACACTCACCCCGGCCTCCTCTTATTATTCTGCAAGGAAAGAGGAAGGAGTTCTATCCCCGTCCATATTGGTAGCGGAAAAGCGATATGTGAGCGAGAGATTTGCTCGTCTTGCGCTGTTTATGGAACGAGTGCGTGGCCGGACACCTGCGTGCGTGCACGGGCGTAGGCACGCGTGACGCTGCGTGCCGCGGCGTGCTCGAAAGCGGGCTTTTCTCCATAGGAGTGACGATGGGAAAGTTCCTCGATCGATAAACACATACGCGTTGCTAATGTCGATGGAGAGGCTCTTTATTAAAGCGATTGATGAATTCCTGGCTGAAGGTGTGCACTACAGGAATGCTTCAATAAATTTTACGCCATATTCAATCTGGAAATGGCCACGTTCCTATCATCTGGTAACAATATATATTTTTAAAAGAAATTTTCTGGCTTGAAACCTGCTATCAAAAGCATATCCTTCCATAAAATTACTGAATTTATCTCCCTACTTTGCTAGTGTGATAGAAAACTTTGGACAGTATATCCTTGTGTCTTTGAAATTTTTTAATATGACGTTCCGCTAAAGATTACTTTAAGCAATCAAATATACCTTCTTTTCCGTTACTTCAGAGCAGATAATGTTGGTTTTTGATAGGTTTTAATACTTTTTCTGCAAAAATGAATTGTTAGTGCATTATTGCTTCCATTTTACTTTCATACGTGCATGTACAAACATCCTTAACGATTACTAAAATAGAAAATATCTTTTGTCATGTAT
>KZ308153.1:1937550-1959113 GCA_000376725.2 Ladona fulva | reverse complement strand
TAATTAATTTTTAAAATGTTTTGCTGTCTTTCATGTATCTTCATTACTTACAATTTTTTGTTGTAGCAAACATCTTAGACATATCTTAATGTATTTGTCACACTGCCCTTATCTTTATCTCTTGAAATGTTAAGTTAGGAGTTGGGAAATTATCTACATGGGTATTTACACAAGTTACCTTTTAATAGTAGTTACATATTTTAGGTTAAAATTACCTTTCAGCATTACCTGTAATAATTTTATTGGTTGGTAAATGTAATCCAAGAATCCTTTGGAGAATATTCTTGTTATCCTTTAAATACACCATAATTACGTTTTCATATCTGAGAGAGCTGATAGTAAAGAATCATTTCGAGAACACACAAGCTCTGTAAGCGATGCCGAAAACCTTGAAATCGAACTCCATGTCGCATGAGCGAATGTTAAACCATGTTTATTGATATGTCACATCGTCATAAATCGCATAACATTGAATCGTAAAAGAAGTTTACGATCTGTGTCATACATTCCTCAGCCGTTTCAACAAATAGGACACGCCCAAGCTGCAAATATCAATCCAGCATATTTATTTAAAAAATAATGATTTATGCCCACGTCAGGTGTTTGTTTATGTATTGGCTTTCCATGTGTCAGTCTATAGGATTTCGGGGTGGAAAATGCCAAGGGCGCTGGGACTTAGGGGGCGTTACCAGCTCTCCGAAGATCTCCAGAAATTTTGATCCCGAGAGTTTTCGTCGCAATTTTTCGGACCTCTTCATAATCCACGGCTTCCACAGCCTTAACGTCGTATAAATGAGAGTGTTTTTCAGGAACCAAACTCGCGTTAATTCGTCCAGACAAAATTCTCACCTCAATATTTTTCCTTCCATTATGTTAATTATAAATATATATCCCCCTTTCCGTAAATTAAGTTGATGAAAGGGCAGTAAGCGGCTCGTGCAAGACAAAAGGGAGAAAAAGTACCCCATTATGTCCGCTTCAGCACGCTATTCCATTCATTTTCCTCGCCTCGAACGCGTTTTCTTTCCGAGGCTAAACTCTTTTTCCATCTTCTTCGGCATTCCGCTATTCTTTCTTTTTCTCGATTTTTCCGACGCAAACTCTCTCTCTCTCTCCTTCATTCTCGTCCCATTTCTTTCTCATCCATATCTCGCTCAGGAGAAAAAAAATCTTTCCATCTGCGCCAACCAGCAGTCTTTTGTCTCGTCACTTTTTTAAAACCCCACTTGGGCACTCTCCCGCCTGGCATCGCTGGCGTCCATCTGATCCTCTTCACCCTCAGAGTTCCCTTTTCAGTTTGAGAGCCTGTGATCCACTTCTTCCCTCTTCTCCTGTACACTTCTCTCATCCCCTCCCCCGGCCCTTTCAACTTCCTCCGGCCATCCCTCTTATCTCGCCACATCGTTCCATTTCATTCAAGGTCTCATCTCTTATCTCTCCCCCTTTAGCATCCCTTTCTCTCCCTCTTTCGCTATCTCGCCCTCTTCTCGCGATGCCATCGTCACCCTCCTTTTATACCACTCTGCACATCACCTCACATTCACTTTCAGACCTCTCTCCTACAGCTCTCCCTTCGTTTACCTCTCCAACGTCTTCCATCTCTCTCTCTCAGGGCCTCCTTCGTTCCCTTTTCAATCTGCTTTACCATTTTATTTCTCTTTCTCCCTCGCTCCTCTCCGATTACTGCGTCAGCTTCCCTCCCACCGTGACTTACTTTCACTTTTCCTAGTATCGCTTTCGCTAATCTTAAATTTAGAGTCGGTCTTATTTAAGTCGCCTTCGACGAATATCCCTTTCTCAAATAATATTCGTTCAACTTTATGTTTGCCCGCGCACTATTTACTTTTGTGCTCCCTTTCACTTTTTTCGAGTTCCGCAATTCCTTACCACAAACCCAGTGTCTGCTGAAGTCACGTAGCTTTTCACCAATGTAGAATATTTCAAATAATCACTCTTTATATTCACCTATTTTTTATTGATATTATCATCATAAAATTTCTCATTCGTGCATACCTGTATATACATACATACCGCTTCACAGTTATAACTAATTTATTTAGATAGAAAATGTATTGATAATTAATTTAATTATCATTGTATCGAGTCATTTTACTCTGCTTTAGGTGAAATGAATGGGGAGTGATAATAATTTTCTACCAATATTTATCATTTATTTATCTAAATGGAACATCAAGGATTCTAAAAAATGAATACCTAAAAATCAACATAGGCTAATAAACACATCAGCTAGTTTACCAAGAGGATTGCTTCCACTCACAAATTTTTAATTCTATATTCCTCCTTTTCCCGATACATTTATATCCGTTTATTTATTCATATATCTGGCACAAGAAAGAACAAGCAAAACGTGTCAGAGTTTGGTCAACGGATAAATAACATAACGAATTTTAAAAGTTTATTCGAAAGGCTAAAACAGCAGCAATCACGAGGAAAAGGCAGTTATTTTTACTTTTTTCACTTCCCATAATAGTAAATACATATGTATCTCATCGATTTCATAAGTTATATTTAAGCATTCGTTTATTTATTGTTATTTATTTACTTGCGTTCTCTTTTGTTATGTGCTAGCTCTTTGATTGTTTCTCTTGATTTTTTATTTATTTTCCATGTACCATTCATTTTATTAATATCAATTCATTCACTTTTTTCTATTTCTTCGTCCTCTCTTAACATGTCGGATATTGTTTCCTTTTTGATTTTTTGTTCATTATTTTTGAACCACTTCCAAATCTCTCATTGTAATCATCCACCGACAGAAAAAACACTTTTTTTGTTTTTATTTATTTGATGCATCTTCATCTATTACGTGAAAACTTGATGAAGTTGAGATCCCCCACCCCCATGTTAATTTTGTATAAATAACCGAAAAACACGCTTTGTAAAAGGCTAAAGTTATATAAGGGCTAAGGATAGACACTCACAGCTTGTCATTATGGAATAACTTTTCATGTTGTACATCATTTCCCTAGGTCGTCGTTTTTCGATAGCTCTCCATGGAGCTTATCTCTGACACCATTTTTATATTGTTTTCCTCCAGTCAACTCCTCCCCTCTATGTCTTGTCACAGATAAAAGATAATATTTCCCGGGCTTATTTTCCATCCAAGTTCTAAATAGATGTAACGAGAGACACGTAATATCCCTTTGTATCTTTGTTAATCCGTCAGAAAAAAGAGAACCATTGCCTAAACAAGGTAGGTGAATACTGAACGTAACCACTCTCAAGAATAGCAATTAATACGCTAATGATTTCTTAATATAAGTAGGGCTTTTTCATGATGCATAATTTGTTGTTAATAATAGATGTAAATGAAATTTTCTGGATCACATTTTCACCCAAGTCGGGTGAAATTTTCGATGCAGATAATTAAATTTATCTCCAAATTCTAGCATTAGCTTCCGGATTTTAGAGTAATACTAGTTTTTGGCCTCAGACAGTAATCAAATGAAGCTGTCGTACCAAGGCTCACTATGTGGTTGCCGAATGCTTGTTATTGCTAAAATGACGCATCTCTTTCTAACCAATTTCAATCTCACTGATAGGTCAGACGCATACATGGGTATGAGGCAGAAATTAGGAGCTCCACATTTCCTCGTCAGGGCCCAATACTTATCAGATTAGCGTAGATGTCTTGTCCAAACTATTAGTGTTTCAAAGGAGGATGCGAAGGGACGACCGCTCCCTTTATCTACATCTACATAAATACCCTGCAAGCCGTCTTACGGCGTGTGGCATGACTTATGTGGCGTGTTTATGACTATATAGTTTTAATTATTTTCTAGTATGTTCCGCGGAGCTTGATTTAAGATGTTATTGAGAAATATTTTCACGATTTCTATAGTCTACTACTTTCATTACATCAACATGGCATTTAAAAATTTTTTTGGTAATGAGTTCATAAGGAAATTGTCTTAACCCCTCAACACCGTTTGGCAAGTTCGTCCTCCCATCATTGACATGTTTCCAGATCCGTCCTTGGTCACATCTTTTATTTTTATCTATTTATTTCTTAAAGGTCCCGCAAACATCCTGTCATGGGACAAATAAAATAAAGTACATTGGACGAGCACAAACTCCCATTCCCTAGCCAGAAAAGACGAGGCTTGAACCCTGGCGTTGGTGTTGGAAGGCTAGTATGCTAACCACTATGCCACCGAGGTCGATTTATTATTGATAATATCCCCATATTTCCATAATATCTCCGAAATCTCCAAGAAATTTGGGATTAAATTTCCTCTTCTTCTATTCGGTATTGTTTGTAAACTATTCAGTCCATAAGCCGATTGAAACCTTAGGTCTACTAGCCAAAATGAGGAGTGAGGTAGTTTTCCCTAGCTTTCCTCATAGAGAAAATTACGATAAGAAGAGCAAGTCCAAGTAATGAAGCGGAGTGAATCATCGAGTAACACCTTTCGTAGCATTTTATAAGGAGCTTAGTCAATGCCATTATTTAGCATCACTCATACCTCAGTAGCTTTCGTGGCATCAACCGTGAACATGGCTGAGACGAAAATAAATGAAAGATTAATTGTTCTATTTCCTGTACCAAATGAAAAATGAAAAATATTCTACTCATCGAAATACAGGAACAGTACCCTATTCGCTATCATCCAGCTAAATTTAGCATGTTCTGTTTGCTATTTTTTATTGATAAGTTGAATTTTGTAACTGAATAGGGCTGAATTGATCTCAAAGCTAGTTAAAACTGATAATCGACGAATATCCATTTATAGCCTTCAATGTCTGACCATAAAGAAGGATCAGAAAGGGCCCGTAGGGGACTGTCAAAAACCTCTTGCCTGAGGCCTGTTAGAAGGGCGAATCTGATCCTACCTTTCACCTGTAAGTGGATCAATATCACGATCAGTATCTTTCCTTCCTGTTTTACTTTCGATGTTATCGTGAGTGAATCGATGAATCGATGAATGAATGTACGCATACAATATCTGAAAATATTGCCCATTGAGCAAATTCCCTAAAATATTACCCATAGAGTAATTTCTCTCGGTGCGATATTGCTTATTTAAAAGTGTTGCATATTAAGGTACCAGAGTCATCAGGATTATTTTGCTTATCCTCTCATTTCCGAACATTATAAAAATGAAATAAGGATACCGAAAAACTTCATGAGAAACATGTTCAAATATCTTATCAACGTACAGGTCCTGCTACCATATCTTGATGGATAAAATATTTATCATTTGTCTTTTAGTAAGGGATAAAGGATAATGTATCTCTTATATACTTTTGTCTCAGTCTTATTCATTAATGTGATGATATGAAAGCTAATGAGGTATGAGTCATGCTGAATAATAGAATTAATTAAGATTTCTCCTTATAAAATGTTAGGAAAAGTGTGAGTCATTGTGCTTCACTAACGTGGGCTTGTTTTGCTTATAGAATTCTGGTTCAGTGAAGAAAGCAAGGGCAAACTACCTCACTCCTCATCTTGCCCAGTAAGCCTCATTTCCCTTTCCTAGTTGTTCGTAGCTGATGGTAGAGTGGATGAAGTCCCAACCGACCTTCAGGCTGAATACCTTACGGACAGATTAACGCACAGTTCTTCAAAATATCCTTAATCTCCGGGTAACTTTCAGCGAATATAAAACAATGACACATTTCTATTGCTTAGTTCAAATCTGTCACTTTTTGACTATTATTCTACTGTTGATCAACAAACGAATTTAACTGAACGAACAAGATGGACTTCGGTTACACAATTTGCCTGAATTTTCTCTATTAAAACGGGTAATTGATCTCGTCAGTAATTCGTCTAAACCCTATTTGAGATACCAGCATTACCTTCGCAGAACTTTTCGGAAACGCATGCCTTCCGTCGGCGGCCAAATAGGTTATTCAACACTGTACACAGAATCGAGAGAACTAAGATAAAGTTTTGACGGGAAACCTTAAGCCTCGTACCAATATTCCGGAAAATAAACGCCCTGGAGGAACTCAAAACATTCACACATACATGCACGCCGGAATGGTGGCAACAGCGTTCACTTCATAAGACCTCCCAAAACCCAAACTCGGGCTTAAATCTCTCCTTTATCTTTCTTCCCACTCGTAGCCACATCAGTAACCCTCGCAGAATGGACTTAGCTCGACGCCCACGCTAAATCCCTCCCCATTCACCCTTTCCTTAACCAATTCCGTCCCTGGAAGACCTTTCCTAACTCCCGTTTCATCCTCCCAACTAAATCTCCTCCCACCCGCCGCAAGCCCTACACCAAATCCAAGGGCCCGCAGGAAAGCCCACCGAGGCTCTTGGGCTGCAGCCCAGTCTGCGGTGAACCTCTTTTCCTTGCCCACAGTCCGACCTCATAGCCTCCCTCTCACTCCCCAAGCTCTTAAAAGCTGCCAAACTCATTCCCCATCCTCATAGGCTCATCATCCGCACCTCCCGTTCCATCAATTCCATTTTCTCTCATTTTCCTTCCTTCCATATCTCCCCTTCGAAATGTCTCCACTCGTTTTCATGGTGTATAACACCTTCCTCGATAAAATGTTTCGAGGATTTTGTTGGCGTATGTTCTGACCCCAACGAAGGCACGATTCTGTAGGAAAACTTTCAAGTTATGATGAATTTTTAGAAAATTTCGATTTTTTCTCGAACTCGCGGATTAGTATGAATTTAATATATTTACGACGTCTAACTTTTCGGAAAATTCGTGGTGTTTGCGGAANATCCTACCTCACCTAACTAACTCCCACATCAGAAAATACTGTATCAATGTAAAATGTACAATGCTATGTAAAGTACTCTGTGGAGTCTTAATTTTAAATCAGCATTTTTTTAGTTTAAGGGGAACCCTGATCAAAATGAAAACACGCATATCACTGAAATATCTTTGATACATACATATACCTACTTGTCTGAATGGGCCTTCAACTTTATTACTTTATTACTAGAAATTCTCACTTCATTACCCTTCTCTGTGGGTGTTTACCCACACAGTAGAGTTTTATCAAATCTCTACGAAAGAAATCTTCAGAAATTTTTTTTCTGAATTACTATGCTTTCCAAAACTGCTGTTTTTATGGTATGTATGTACCACGATTTTTTTGCATTCGAGCATAATTTATGAAAATAAATTATTCCGAGTTGCAATAAATTCTATCTGAATAGGAAAGTAAAATTTTATAGGAAGAAATAACGGCCTATTAAAAAGTGGAAGTACCAACCGAATAAAGTGCCTATTTATAGTATTACGAGTATACTTGTCACTGTAAGAGAAAGGATTAATCGTTGTCCTCGTAATTGGCCTATACTGTAGTTACCAACTTAATCCAGGGGCAGTAAAAATTTTCCTCACAAATTTCATTTATTTCACTTTGACTCGCTGATCTTTTACTTAAATAGCTTCTGCATTTTCCCAGATTTTTTCTCTACAAATTAGGAATTGATGAAGAATTTTTTTACCCGGTTAAAATCAGACACATGACAACTTTTTCGTTTTTCATTCCTCTCTCCTATCCAACGTATTTCCCTACAGCCCTAATAAAATTCAATCAAAAAATTAACCACTCCCTACTATTAATGATCGACATATTTTAAATAGGTAATTTGAAATTCAGGTCAAATTAATAATAACTAGTCGTGATGCCAATTATGAATCCTGATTTCCTTCACCTTTTGCTTTAATTTTTCGGACTGATTTTTTTCAAATCTATACGGTGGAATAAATACTGAAAAATACTTTTGAAAGCAAAATAATATGATTAATCAATAAGCATCAATTTCTTGGAATAGCTCACATTCTGATTAAGTAAGAAATTATCGACACATATATCACATCCTCATCGTAAGAAATTATCGAAACTTTCGTTTGCCGTTTTTGGAACGGTCGAATTCACGAATTTTTCATTATAGCCTGCCTCTGTAAATACGCATACACTTAATAATAAAGTTGTCATGAATTTATTTCCGGAAAAAAGCAGATACGAGCTCCCTATTTCGATATTTGCCCAACGTATCATCACCATTTGTCCTTTTCACCGAGGAAATAGATAGCGGGTTTGGTTCCGAATGCGAGCTCATTAAGACGCTCCAAAAAGTCAATGCCGTGATTCACTAAATTATCCATCCACTCTCTAAGTTTACCTCCATCACCTCGCTAACGCGCTAAAGATCGGAAATTTCCAAAATTAACCGAAAAGAATCGTGAGATTTCGATTAAATCAACGTAGGAGGTCGATTGTATCTTCATCATTTTTGGACGAGAAGGTCGTTACCTACTAGATATTAACCTCAAGTTTAACAGATTTAATTAATCGGTTTAACCAATTTAATTAAGTCCTAACCACAGGGAATTCCGGAATGAAAGGATGAGTTAGAAGCAATTTTAAATCCTGCTTTTACCTTTCTAAAATTAGTGCTTGCGAGAAAAAAGTTCATGATTGATTCATTTTGGTTTCCTTTCGTAAATTTCGTTCTTAGTTACTTTTACCGTTTCCAGAAGATGTGAATTTTGTTTTTCGTAACTTTTAGCTTGATTTCGAAATAATAAATAATGGGTAATAAGTATTTCCGTATTTACCGTTAGTTTTTTCGTATTTAAAAATTATGAAAGAAAAAATTTCAAAATCATATAATCTTTCATTTCATATATCCTCAGGTGAGTTCCGGTATGACTGATTTTCGAATTATCGTAAGCGAATTAGTAATATTTAGATAATGCGCAAAACTAAGATGGAAACCAATAGTATAGTAGCTAGTAAAATTATTATAAAATATTGTGATATTAGAGTTTTCAAGTTGGCTTCAGCTGCTGTCACCATCACTTATTTTGGCAAAGATATAATATTTTGAATTTCAGTGACATTTGCAATTTTTGAGCATTTGAGAACTTCATTTAAGTTTCTCGTTACGATAACTATATTATAACGTCCATCCATATTCCATTTTTAGCATTACTATGGACTAGTCCAAATCGCTAAAGGAAATTTATTTGGTACATAACATGTTTTGTTTCTTTTTCTACTATCAAATAAAATTGGGATAAAATTAAAATTGGTCCGGATATTAATTAATTTTCGCTCTTTTCTCCTCTAAGACCGCAAGCGCGCACCGAGAATACTTATGAAATTTCCCAACCACGATCTTCTGCGCCCGTTCCTACCGGCCAGCTTGAAGGATTAAGGAAAAAACCGCCCTGGAAAATACAATCCCCGTATTTTCCCGCATCTTCTCTCATCCATTCAGCACCCTTTTCCGCCACCTTTAGAGATCATAATATCTCTCACGGCATTAGACCGCGTGCAGCTAGCGTCCAAGCGATTTTCCCAAAATAAAACCCCGCTCCGAGGGCGACGAAACCTCTTTTCACACGGGAGCTTACATTCCCAGGGCATCCCAAACCATGAGCGCTCCTCCGCAAAGGTCGAAGTGGTGCCCGGAGAGTGGATAAGGGTGGACAAGGGTCCCAAGTAGGCCCACCACCTTTCCTCCCCTTTATCTTCACCCATGCCTATGCACGATTCACTACGGAGCCAAAAACGTATGGTCTAATGTGTTGAGAATAAGGTTTTAGGGTTTAACGCTGGTACGAGGTGAGCTTGAGATAAGATTGCACGCTGCACTGAAATTTTTGCTTCGATGAAAATTTTCGCCGCTTATTCTTTTGAGCGTAGTTGCTGTATGTTTAATCCTACCTCACCTAACTAACTCCCACATCAGAAAATACTGTATCAATGTAAAATGTACAATGCTATGTAAAGTACTCTGTGGAGTCTTAATTTTAAATCAGCATTTTTTTAGTTTAAGGGGAACCCTGATCAAAATGAAAACACGCATATCACTGAAATATCTTTGATACATACATATACCTACTTGTCTGAATGGGCCTTCAACTTTATTACTTTATTACTAGAAATTCTCACTTCATTACCCTTCTCTGTGGGTGTTTACCCACACAGTAGAGTTTTTGTCTTCTTCAACATTCAGTTGAGAAAATTATTCCCCAAATGTTTTTTGTTGTTGTATTTTTTCTTTTAACTCTAAGTATTAAATACATATTTATATATAGACCGGCTGCGGTGGCGAAGTGATTAGCGAGCTAGCGTTCCAACACTAAGGTCCCGGGTTCGAATCGGATTTTTCCGATTAGGGAATGGTTGTGTGTGTGTTTGTGAATAGTAATAACTATTAAAATAGATGTAATTGGGGTTGACCTGTTTCCATTAGAGAAGTTATTATTATTATTAGTTGTGGTTAGATGGTAGAGAGACCAACTTGGCATAAACTTCGCCTTAATAAAGAGCAATCTTTCATACCTTGTCAAAGCGCTATTCTTGAAGAATTCGAATATTTCAATGTTTGTAAAGACGTCAACGATGTTCCATATTTCTCTCTGGTTAAAAGAAAAAGTATCATCTACTTAAATTCTTCCGATAATTTCAGAATTGAAACTATGAAATTCCTCGTTTCTACTTCTTTAGACATGGCCAGTCCATTTTTTCAGACAACATCGATCTTTCCTCTTGATGGTCAAAGTTTAATTCCCCCAATTGAATGGTAAACCGAGAGAATATTAGCATAGCCGGAGCATAAGGCTTGGATACCGCAGTGGTGGCAAGCCTCGTTGAGAGGGAATAAAGCAGAAAGCGTGCAAGCTCCCCAGGTTTGGACCTGCATGCTTTCCTAATTATCTCGTACGACCTAAGTGTGCAGAGGGAGGCTGAAGAGGTAAATTAGTGTGGTGGAAGGCTGAGAGAGAAGAGGCGGCGTCTGAGTATGTGCGAGTGGACGGATTTGCTTCTCTTTTCCTTCTGGGCTTGTCATTTCCCTGCTTCCACGCCTTTGATTCCGGGGATTAAAATGACCAAGCCGAAGGTATCCCCAGTATCCTTTTGAGGTGAACGCTAAAGAAATACATGACGAAAATAAGGGCACGCTTTGTTTCATAGTGAGAGAGGAAATAAGGGTTGTGAGCGTGATAAGATGAAAGTGTCAATGTACACGCTTATAAAATACCCGACGATACAAGAATGAAGTTGCACGTGAAGAACTAGTATTAGTAGTATTGCTAAAACTGCTTCGACATCTCGGGTCATTTCGCACATAGGCTCCCACTGGAAATCGAACCCGGGACCGCTTTCACCGAAGTCGAACGCGTTGCCCACTTGGCTAACCGGGAGCCCTTCGCGAAGAATTCCATCTCCAATCTCTCCGAGTAAATACTTTACGGCGCATGAAAAGTTACTATCATTGAATGGCTGGAATACAGTAATAAACCATGGGTAACTACTTAAAACAAGCATATGGTCGAAGCAGAATTCGCTGGTCCGGTAGGTAAGTACCGGAATATTATGAAAGTTTAAGTCAAGGCGAGATATTTTGTATATTCCCAAATACCAAAAATGATTTTTCAATAAGAGAGATTGGAAAAGGTCTCCCTGTGAAGTTTTAGTACCGCGGGTACTTTCCATAGAAAGACTTAATTCGGGTTGCCGATTCATCCTACTTACGAGTAGCAGTACCCACTTTCCAATATTAGAAATTTAGTCAATATTAATTCTCAATCGTCTCTATTCGTCCTAGTAACTGCTCTGGTGAGTTTCCTTTCCAATTTCAAGTAAGCCATTTAAGACTATAATCTAGTTAAATTTTCTGTCCGAGAATCCTTTATCATGCGTTGGTAGATTTTCTTGGTCTTGGATAATGTAGCGGTTACGTTTACGTTGTAGCGTAGCGTTTATGTAGCGTATTAGGGTTGCAAAGCTGAGGTCAGGAGTTAAATCGTGGTCAGGAAATGGTTTTTCCTGTGATATATAAGAGTCAATTACAATAGTAATCTTTCGAGACGAGATTTTCCCAATGCATGCGTCATTATCATAACCGTCATTCCCGGGTGAAGTTGCTACTGAATTCCACCTTACAAACGCATTATTTTTCAGTTTGTCTCGTAAAACTCTAGTCACCATACCCTTATTCCTTTCCAAATCCTCTCCGAATACTGCAACACTCTGTACATACAACCCCCTTCTTCAAATAATGGCACCAGGTTTGTTCAGTGCAAGTGCTACCTGATGTTTGGCCCATGAGCCGAGTTTTCGAGTGTGACGGAGAGGAATTGAGAAGGATTGAGCAACGGAGCGAAGCTCAGATATAGTTAGAGTGCTCTCCTTTTTTCCGCTTCTCTCCCGCGCATTTTTTCGCTTCCTTTTTGTTTCGAATGCGGTGTTGCCCGAGAGATTTTCGCGGGAAAGACATTGGTGAAGACACCCTCCGAGGGATGGAGTTAGCGAGGGAGACGCGAAAATGCTTTCTCGTCTCCGTACTTTTTTTCGCTTCCATTTTAACGAGCCGAGGAAAAAAATCATTACAATTCCTCTCCCGCTATTTTTCGGAAAAAATAATAATTCGTGGCGGGAGGAGGGAACAGGCGACTGAGATGGTATACTTCAGGTCGCATCACGTCGGGAACATTTTTTCCTTGTCTCTCCCCATTTTCTGAATACTAACCCTTTTCCCCCTCGCGCATTTTTGTCTCTCTCTCGCTTCATCTTCGCAATCCTCATTCATCCCCAAAACCTTCCCCACCTGCCTGGTCCTCTTGTTCGCTCGGGTCGTTCGTTCGTTTTTTCTTCCATTTCTCCCTCGCAAACCATCAGCGGGAGCATGTGTGCGCGCGCGCGGGACAAGGAGTGCTTTTGTTCATCCGCGATCCTTAATTTTTTCCGACCATATCTTTCTCTTTCTTCGCAAAAACGACGCCCGCGACAAGATGGTGGAAATTTACCCGAGTGTGTTGGGAAAAAGGTACAAAACGGGCGGGCGGGCGTATGAAAAGGTGTGTTTTCTTTTTTCGTCGGGTTTTGCATTTTTTTGAGAAAGAAAATTATATCGAAGCGCGAAATTAACTTG
The DNA here is from genome assembly GCA_000376725.2 of Ladona fulva. NCBI lineage: Eukaryota > Metazoa > Arthropoda > Insecta > Odonata > Libellulidae > Ladona > Ladona fulva. The sequence goes on along the minus strand of KZ308153.1, from coordinate 1,946,221 downwards.
TGCGTTCGAGGTGATATTTTTACGGCAAGGATGGCGGTCCGTATGCGGCCCGTAAACCGATTTCATGCCGCATAGCGGCTACTGCTTCTCTGAAAATCTTATTCGTCCATCATTTCAAAGCTTGATTATTGAAATGGATAAACAATTTTGCTGTGTTAATTTTTATTGCATTACTTATTACTGTATGCATTAACCAGTAAGTAAATTCCATCAAAAACATCTAAACGTCTTATATATAACTTGGATCTCTTTACCTGTAAAGCTTTAATTTCTTCTGTTAACACTCGATCCAGCCCTAATTACCTTACTTACTCCATTCCTCATACCAGCACTTATGTTAACTTCTGAATAACAGCCTCCCAATTTTGGAACTCTTGACCACATAGGATTAAGAAATCTATTTCAATAAGATCTTTTAAAGACAAACTCTTTAATCACCTTTTTATTATTTATGATTAATCTTATTTCTTTTCTTCGTGTATATTTGAAAATTTTTGAACGTATTATGTAGTTTTTTTCTTGTTTTGTTATTGTATTGGTTTTATTTTGACATTGTTCCATTCTATCAGTTTTTGAGAGCAAAAATGTACTTATCTTCTAGCTCTTATGGGCACCCCTCAGAGTTAATAAAACATTAACAACAACAATAATAATAATAACGTCGTCACAGTCCAAGGGAAGCATGGGTCACGCAAAATTCCTATCAGAAAAGTTAAAATTATTGAGAAATACGAAAATGTCGTAATCCAATACAACAGTCTAGTTGCTGGGCCCGCAGTTGACACACATAATACACCGAACAATAGAAACGGTGAAAAAAATCGAAGGATACCGCTGCCCGCCGCAGCAGCGAAGTTATTTACCATTTACTTAGCGTATTTAGGCTATCGTAGACCCGTAATGTAAGGATGGGACCGAAGAATAGACAAAAAAATTAATATTAAGTAACAGTAAGTTAATTCTTAGAGCTATCATGAGTAATAGGGACTTCACATGAAAAATACATGAATAATGTATTTTAACAATTTTGTAGAATTGACTCAACTCAAAGAGTTCTTTATTGAGGAAATAATGAGGACCCGTGCCTGTCAGAAAATTTTACGGATATATTTTATTGAGATTTTTCTCTGTCTTATGTCTTGCACCGGTCTTATTGCGGCCCTCATACGGATGAGACCTCCTCTAGCGCCCTTCTTCGCCTGATTATAATTCCACCTTTATCAAACCAATTTCTATTATTTAGACTACGCATCCGTTTGCCTTCAATTGATGATCGTGAAGTTTTTCTCGCAACGGAAGTTGGTTCTACATTCTTAAGCACACTAATACACTCTTTCTTCCTTCTTGCTCACCAATGTTACAACACCTTAAAATTTAGACATTAAACACGGGCATCCTAAGATACGGATCGCGCTTCCATTAAGCACTGTCATTGCTAAACATTAGATAGCCATGTAGCCATTTGCATGATGAGCACGTTCCGACCTACATCTCGTGATATCCTGCTTCCGGTATCATTGTGCTCACACACAGAAACTGATTCAATGGGGCGAGCGGGCAACGCACCTGCTCTAACTTGGCAGGAGATGCGGGCGACCGCCCAGGGGGCAAAAGGGGGCGATAAATGACCAGAAGATTAGCAACGATCACCGGACTCCTTAACTTGTAATAAGACGGAATTTCTCAAAGTGCGGTTCCCCTACCCATGAGGGTGCCAAGATCCTTTTATGGATTCCTCAAGGGCTTCATTATTTTCCATGTGATGCCGATAGTGTCGTTCCTGCTGCCATATCTTGGTATATGGAATTTGTAATTTGGTAAAGGTTGGAGGAAGATTTACTTTTGACTCGCATGTGTTTTTGTCATCGTTTTTCACGGCCGTGATGACATGAAAAATCCTGAATTATGAAGGATGTTGAACTGTGATATACATTTTGATCGCTACTTATTGAAAGCTAATTAAGTTATGGTATATGGAATTTGTAATTTGGTAAAGGTTGGAGGAAGATTTACTTTTGACTCGCATGTGTTTTTGTCATGCCGCAATGACATGAAAAATCCTGAATTATGAAGGATGTTGAACTGTGATATACATTTTGATCGCTACTTATTGAAAGCTAATTAAGTTATGGTATATGGAATTTGTAATTTGGTAAAGGTTGGAGGAAGATTTACTTTTGACTCGCATGTGTTTTTGTCATGCCGCAATGACATGAAAAATCCTGAATTATGAAGGATGTTGAACTGTGATATACATTTTGATCGCTACTTATTGAAAACTAATTAAGTTATGGTATATGGAATTTGTAATTTGGTAAAGGTTGGAGGAAGATTTACTTTTGACTCGCATGTGTTTTTGTCATGCCGCAATGACATGAAAAATCCTGAATTATGAAGGATGTTGAACTGTGATATACATTTTGATCGCTACTTATTGAAAACTAATTAAGTTATGGTATATGGAATTTGTAATTTGGTAAAGGTTGGAGGAAGATTTACTTTTGACTCGCATGTGTTTTTGTCATGCCGCAATGACATGAAAAATCCTGAATTATGAAGGATGTTGAACTGTGATATACATTTTGATCGCTACTTATTGAAAACTAATTAAGTTATGGTATATGGAATTTGTAATTTGGTAAAGGTTGGAGGAAGATTTACTTTTGACTCGCATGTGTTTTTGTCATGCCGCAATGACATGAAAAATCCTGAATTATGAAGGATGTTGAACTGTGATATACATTTTGATCGCTACTTATTGAAAACTAATTAAGTTATGGTATATGGAATTTGTAATTTGGTAAAGGTTGGAGGAAGATTTACTTTTGACTCGCATGTGTTTTTGTCATGCCGCAATGACATGAAAAATCCTGAATTATGAAGGATGTTGAACTGTGATATACATTTTGATCGCTACTTATTGAAAACTAATTAAGTTATGGTATATGGAATTTGTAATTTGGTAAAGGTTGGAGGAAGATTTACTTTTGACTCGCATGTGTTTTTGTCATGCCGCAATGACATGAAAAATCCTGAATTATGAAGGATGTTGAACTGTGATATACATTTTGATCGCTACTTATTGAAAACTAATTAAGTTATGGTATATGGAATTTGTAATTTGGTAAAGGTTGGAGGAAGATTTACTTTTGACTCGCATGTGTTTTTGTCATGCCGCAATGACATGAAAAATCCTGAATTATGAAGGATGTTGAACTGTGATATACATTTTGATCGCTACTTATTGAAAACTAATTAAGTTATGGTATATGGAATTTGTAATTTGGTAAAGGTTGGAGGAAGATTTACTTTTGACTCGCATGTGTTTTTGTCATGCCGCAATGACATGAAAAATCCTGAATTATGAAGGATGTTGAACTGTGATATACATTTTGATCGCTACTTATTGAAAACTAATTAAGTTATGGTATATGGAATTTGTAATTTGGTAAAGGTTGGAGGAAGATTTACTTTTGACTCGCATGTGTTTTTGTCATGCCGCAATGACATGAAAAATCCTGAATTATGAAGGATGTTGAACTGTGATATACATTTTGATCGCTACTTATTGAAAACTAATTAAGTTATGGTATATGGAATTTGTAATTTGGTAAAGGTTGGAGGAAGATTTACTTTTGACTCGCATGTGTTTTTGTCATGCCGCAATGACATGAAAAATCCTGAATTATGAAGGATGTTGAACTGTGATATACATTTTGATCGCTACTTATTGAAAACTAATTAAGTTATGGTATATGGAATTTGTAATTTGGTAAAGGTTGGAGGAAGATTTACTTTTGACTCGCATGTGTTTTTGTCATGCCGCAATGACATGAAAAATCCTGAATTATGAAGGATGTTGAACTGTGATATACATTTTGATCGCTACTTATTGAAAACTAATTAAGTTATGGTATATGGAATTTGTAATTTGGTAAAGGTTGGAGGAAGATTTACTTTTGACTCGCATGTGTTTTTGTCATGCCGCAATGACATGAAAAATCCTGAATTATGAAGGATGTTGAACTGTGATATACATTTTGATCGCTACTTATTGAAAACTAATTAAGTTATGGTATATGGAATTTGTAATTTGGTAAAGGTTGGAGGAAGATTTACTTTTGACTCGCATGTGTTTTTGTCATGCCGCAATGACATGAAAAATCCTGAATTATGAAGGATGTTGAACTGTGATATACATTTTGATCGCTACTTATTGAAAACTAATTAAGTTATGGTATATGGAATTTGTAATTTGGTAAAGGTTGGAGGAAGATTTACTTTTGACTCGCATGTGTTTTTGTCATGCCGCAATGACATGAAAAATCCTGAATTATGAAGGATGTTGAACTGTGATATACATTTTGATCGCTACTTATTGAAAACTAATTAAGTTATGGTATATGGAATTTGTAATTTGGTAAAGGTTGGAGGAAGATTTACTTTTGACTCGCATGTGTTTTTGTCATGCCGCAATGACATGAAAAATCCTGAATTATGAAGGATGTTGAACTGTGATATACATTTTGATCGCTACTTATTGAAAACTAATTAAGTTATGGTATATGGAATTTGTAATTTGGTAAAGGTTGGAGGAAGATTTACTTTTGACTCGCATGTGTTTTTGTCATGCCGCAATGACATGAAAAATCCTGAATTATGAAGGATGTTGAACTGTGATATACATTTTGATCGCTACTTATTGAAAGCTAATTAAGTTATGGTATATGGAATTTGTAATTTGGTAAAGGTTGGAGGAAGATTTACTTTTGACTCGCATGTGTTTTTGTCATGCCGCAATGACATGAAAAATCCTGAATTATGAAGGATGTTGAACTGTGATATACATTTTGATCGCTACTTATTGAAAGCTAATTAAGTTATGGTATATGGAATTTGTAATTTGGTAAAGGTTGGAGGAAGATTTACTTTTGACTCGCATGTGTTTTTGTCATGCCGCAATGACATGAAAAATCCTGAATTATGAAGGATGTTGAACTGTGATATACATTTTGATATTGAAAGCTACTTATTGAAAGCTATATAAATTTTATTCGTAAAATCATTGTACTACTCTTCTAGCTTATAGGATTTTGGATAAGTAAAACTACCTCACTCTTCACTTTGCATAGTACACTTATACCTTCTCCAGATCTTTCCGTAGCTAACGGTGTAGGGTCTGAGGTTCAAAACGGCTGTAAATGTTATAGCTAGACAGCATTATCATTAGCTTTGTTTGTTAGTTGCTTCTGGACCGTACCCAGTCTCCAAATATTTGTCTAAATAGCTCATACTATCTATCAGAGTTTAACCTGTAATAGTGAATATTATTTTTCCACCGAATTCAAGGGGCAGCCAGATTCTAACGAAGAAAATCAATTTATAGGGGTCGTATAATAAAAGTCATTTGGTGTTTTCAGTATTTTTTGAGAGTGGAGAGGATTCCCGAAACAAAAAAGTTAAAAAATAGTCAACAGGGAAATTGAAAACCTGAGTAAACGTTGCGATAAATTTGAGAAACAAAGCGAATGAAACAAACTTCCTTGAATACGGATGCACTGTAGTTTTTTCATGTCAAACTATGAATAGTTTCTCTTTTTCAGTTTATCTAGCTCAATCTAGAAAATGATTCGAAGCACGAGTAATTAAGAATTATCTAGCTTTAAGTTCCTTGAATACGGATGCACTGTAGTTTTTTCATGTGAAACTATGAATAGTTTCACTTTTTCGGTTTATCTAGCTCAATCTAGAAAATGATTCGAAGCACGAGTAATTAAGAATTATCTAGCTTTAAGTTCCTTGAATACGGATGCACTGTAGTTTTTTCATGTGAAACTATGAATAGTTTCACTTTTTCGGTTTATCTAGCTCAATCTAGAAAATGATTCGAAGCACGAGTAATTAAGAATTATCTAGCTTTAAGTTCCTTGAATACGGATGCACTGTAGTTTTTTCATGTGAAACTATGAATAGTTTCACTTTTTCGGTTTATCTAGCTCAATCTAGAAAATGATTCGAAGCACGAGTAATTAAGAATTATCTAGCTTTAAGTTCCTTGAATACGGATGCACTGTAGTTTTTTCATGTGAAACTATGAATAGTTTCACTTTTTCGGTTTATCTAGCTCAATCTAGAAAATGATTCGAAGCACGAGTAATTAAGAATTATCTAGCTTTAAGTTCCTTGAATACGGATGCACTGTAGTTTTTTCATGTGAAACTATGAATAGTTTCACTTTTTCGGTTTATCTAGCTCAATCTAGAAAATGATTCGAAGCACGAGTAATTAAGAATTATCTAGCTTTAAGTTCCTTGAATACGGATGCACTGTAGTTTTTTCATGTGAAACTATGAATAGTTTCACTTTTTCGGTTTATCTAGCTCAATCTAGAAAATGATTCGAAGCACGAGTAATTAAGAATTATCTAGCTTTAAGTTCCTTGAATACGGATGCACTGTAGTTTTTTCATGTGAAACTATGAATAGTTTCACTTTTTCGGTTTATCTAGCTCAATCTAGAAAATGATTCGAAGCACGAGTAATTAAGAATTATCTAGCTTTAAGTTCCTTGAATACGGATGCACTGTAGTTTTTTCATGTGAAACTATGAATAGTTTCACTTTTTCGGTTTATCTAGCTCAATCTAGAAAATGATTCGAAGCACGAGTAATTAAGAATTATCTAGCTTTAAGTTCCTTGAATACGGATGCACTGTAGTTTTTTCATGTGAAACTATGAATAGTTTCACTTTTTCGGTTTATCTAGCTCAATCTAGAAAATGATTCGAAGCACGAGTAATTAAGAATTATCTAGCTTTAAGTTCCTTGAATACGGATGCACTGTAGTTTTTTCATGTGAAACTATGAATAGTTTCACTTTTTCGGTTTATCTAGCTCAATCTAGAAAATGATTCGAAGCACGAGTAATTAAGAATTATCTAGCTTTAAGTTCCTTGAATACGGATGCACTGTAGTTTTTTCATGTGAAACTATGAATAGTTTCACTTTTTCGGTTTATCTAGCTCAATCTAGAAAATGATTCGAAGCACGAGTAATTAAGAATTATCTAGCTTTAAGTTCCTTGAATACGGATGCACTGTAGTTTTTTCATGTGAAACTATGAATAGTTTCACTTTTTCGGTTTATCTAGCTCAATCTAGAAAATGATTCGAAGCACGAGTAATTAAGAATTATCTAGCTTTAAGTTCCTTGAATACGGATGCACTGTAGTTTTTTCATGTGAAACTATGAATAGTTTCACTTTTTCGGTTTATCTAGCTCAATCTAGAAAATGATTCGAAGCACGAGTAATTAAGAATTATCTAGCTTTAAGTTCCTTGAATACGGATGCACTGTAGTTTTTTCATGTGAAACTATGAATAGTTTCACTTTTTCGGTTTATCTAGCTCAATCTAGAAAATGATTCGAAGCACGAGTAATTAAGAATTATCTAGCTTTAAGTTCCTTGAATACGGATGCACTGTAGTTTTTTCATGTGAAACTATGAATAGTTTCACTTTTTCGGTTTATCTAGCTCAATCTAGAAAATGATTCGAAGCACGAGTAATTAAGAATTATCTAGCTTTAAGTTCCTTGAATACGGATGCACTGTAGTTTTTTCATGTGAAACTATGAATAGTTTCACTTTTTCGGTTTATCTAGCTCAATCTAGAAAATGATTCGAAGCACGAGTAATTAAGAATTATCTAGCTTTAAGTTCCTTGAATACGGATGCACTGTAGTTTTTTCATGTGAAACTATGAATAGTTTCACTTTTTCGGTTTATCTAGCTCAATCTAGAAAATGATTCGAAGCACGAGTAATTAAGAATTATCTAGCTTTAAGTTCCTTGAATACGGATGCACTGTAGTTTTTTCATGTGAAACTATGAATAGTTTCACTTTTTCGGTTTATCTAGCTCAATCTAGAAAATGATTCGAAGCACGAGTAATTAAGAATTATCTAGCTTTAAGTTCCTTGAATACGGATGCACTGTAGTTTTTTCATGTGAAACTATGAATAGTTTCACTTTTTCGGTTTATCTAGCTCAATCTAGAAAATGATTCGAAGCACGAGTAATTAAGAATTATCTAGCTTTAAGTTCCTTGAATACGGATGCACTGTAGTTTTTTCATGTGAAACTATGAATAGTTTCACTTTTTCGGTTTATCTAGCTCAATCTAGAAAATGATTCGAAGCACGAGTAATTAAGAATTATCTAGCTTTAAGTTCCTTGAATACGGATGCACTGTAGTTTTTTCATGTGAAACTATGAATAGTTTCACTTTTTCGGTTTATCTAGCTCAATCTAGAAAATGATTCGAAGCACGAGTAATTAAGAATTATCTAGCTTTAAGTTCCTTGAATACGGATGCACTGTAGTTTTTTCATGTGAAACTATGAATAGTTTCACTTTTTCGGTTTATCTAGCTCAATCTAGAAAATGATTCGAAGCACGAGTAATTAAGAATTATCTAGCTTTAAGTTCCTTGAATACGGATGCACTGTAGTTTTTTCATGTGAAACTATGAATAGTTTCACTTTTTCGGTTTATCTAGCTCAATCTAGAAAATGATTCGAAGCACGAGTAATTAAGAATTATCTAGCTTTAAGTTCCTTGAATACGGATGCACTGTAGTTTTTTCATGTGAAACTATGAATAGTTTCACTTTT